>CM060948.1:45021806-45056806 GCA_030765055.1 Mantis religiosa | reverse complement strand
AAAATAGTGGGGGATGGCGTACATCCGCTTTCCCCCTCCACTACGGCCCTGATATAAAATATTGAGAATCTGAATGTGTGTAATGAATCTACTAAGCGAACTTTCTACTAGCTCGCAGAATCAGTTTTGAGAAAATTGAATGTGAGTTAAATAAGTAGGAAATATTTAATTAATTATTATAAATCTTGTGTTCAGTCTTCCTATTGTTATTTTTCTTATTTTGGTCCACTTTTCTTCATTCTTACCTCCTTGATTATCATTTGCACTTCTTTCAGACTTAACAGGGTCACGATCTATAATTTTTAGAGTTTGCTCCATGTTTTTACCTGATGCCCACTATCTTCATTAGTAGCACCCTGAAGTATCTTAGTGCCCAAAGAAAACAAATTGTCTTACCACATAGACATTAATTGAGAAGTTTAAGAAATCTATATTCTGACCCAATTACAGTATAGTAGATGGTAGAGAATGCTTGTATTCATATTTACTGTCTATTACACACGGAACATGATTAAACTGTTATAGGAAAATTATTGGGCTTTCATCTGTCGAGGAATTGGGCTAGAAACTAGCCCAAACTGCTTCAACTAATAACTTGACTGCGAATGGCCAATCCAGAATGATTCCAGCCTTTGAATTTCTGCTGCTGTGCATGGAATTCCTCCGCTGCATGTTTTACTATAAGAAAGTATTACACGTTTCACGTATTTGCATTTTTTCTTCAATGTGAACCCAGTTTTTCTGTACATATCCCATACACTTATGCTCTTCAAGTATCACTGATTTTCCATAAGGCCTTGCAACAACACTGTTGAAACTTCTGGAGTCTCCATCTTCTAGATATAGAACATAGTAAACGCAATTAATGTCATTGTTGAAAAAGTATGCTTGAGGGAAGTTCCAGGGTTGAGGATGTTGGCACAATAATTTAAATGCTTGAAATTTATATGTGTAAATACATGTAAAACGTATGAATCGTTAAGAAAAAATTGTTTAGAAAGGAGTGCTTAGTGATATGAGGGGGCAGAAAATGCAATTTTAGCCTTCTCAGGATCAAACCTGCCACGCCAAGTATTTTTTGTAATAATTTTTAATTATACTGAATACCCTAACTACCTAGTTTGCATTTAAATAATGCGCAGTGCTCAGAGCTAGTTAAATAATTTCCGCTGTCAAAGTTGGTAGTATTTGCAAAGTTTAAAACAAACTCGTTCCGCTTTTGCTGCAGGTTCCAAGGAAGACAATATTAGCAAGGTAAACTGAATGACTGACTTAAGCCGCCCATCTGTCCGTCCTTCGGACTGAGGAAGGGAAATCTCTGGTATCAAGGATCAAAACAGCCCTCTATCGCCTTGTACTGGAGATTCATCAAGTCGATAAAGAAAGCTCTGTAATTACCATTATCCACGAAGGTGTAATTGCGGGGGAAAATTGAAACTTAATATAGGGTTACGGTTTGTGGGACCCCTCATTTTAGAAATTGGATGGTTCTTCCATAGTTAAAGAGAGAGAGGAAAGAGAATAAAAAATGAGAGAAAACCAAGGAAAAAGAAAAAGAAAAACGCTTGGACGACACGAAACTAATTTCTAACAGGTTTTTAAGGTTTGAGCCCCGAGGCTGGTCCATGCTCCGTCACATTCGTGGGCACTCATCTATCCTTTCTTGTTTCCATTTTGTTTTCGCTCTTCCTTCTTTCATCCGTCTTACCTACTTCATATCCTTTTAGTCAGACTTCCTTACACGACCTTGAATCTATAATGTACTTGTGCTATAACACATCCCATCACTTAATCTCACATTTATCTTCCTTGTAGGCCGAGCTCTGGCATCATTGCAAAGTTCAGAGAACAAGTTCAAAGCATTTTCCTTCACGTTAAATTCAACATATAGCTTTATACGTGAAAGCATTACGTGGTTCAAATGCATTTGGGTCAATTTCCGCTCAGTTTCAGCTTGGAACAAAATACTGATTAAGAATTCGGTAGCAGGAATCGTACCATACAAACAAACATGGTATTTTTGTGGTTAAGATGTTTCAGCATCACGTGCAGGTCGAGATGAATCTCTTTAAGAAATATTAGAGCTGACTGACAATAAAACAAAATATCTCTAAAAGCTAATTCGAAATTTCAGATAACTTTTTACCGAATTATTGTGCCTGCCTCGGTAGCGTAGATGGCAGCGTGTCTGTCTCACGTTCAAGAGGTCCCGAGTTCGAATCTCGGTCAGGGTGAGTTACCTCGATAAGGTTTCTTCCAGGGTTTTTCCTTATTCTGAAATACGAATGTCGGGTAACTCTAAACTCTGTAGACCCCAGACTCATTCAAGTTTCATGCATCGTCCGATATGACTTAACGTTTGAGGACGTATATTTAAAAAAAAAGAAAGAAACCTAATTATTATGCGTCATTATGACAATTCCTCTAGTGGAGAACTGAATCATAAACCTTTATCTCCAGTATGCGAGGACAAACATTAAGTTGACGATCAATTTATTGGAGGCTAGTAATGATATACTTAAAATGAGCCACCAAATGTTGACTTCGAAGGATTGAACTGTATTTGAAGTTCCACCACTCAACGTGGTAACTGTTGTATTATATCCGCCAACTTCTAATGTATTGAGACTTCCGTTTCTATAACAATACTCTGAAGTATGCGAATGTTGCCGTTAGTCGCCGAAATGCTAATGGAAATTTATGGCTAAATCTAAATAAGTGAAACGCGGTCTTTAAGCGCTGAAAGAAGTCAATAATCAATCACATAGACATTTCTGTATGGCAGTACATCACGAAGACGCAAACTTTAGCAATACAAGTTCTTTTATTAACTCCGTCTTCATGTCTACACCTACAAACATTCCTAAATAATATTGTGAAATTGTAAAGCTGCCAATGCCTTTCCGGATCGTGACTGTTACTGAATGCCGTGCTAAACTATCAAGAACTACATTTCCCATTCCATATTTTAGAGCATCACTTTATGATCGTTATAAAAGTTACACATGCCTTCATTTTTACTATGGCCTATATGTACCATAGTAATTTTAAACGGAATTTTACGTGAAACAATAATACGCAAATCAACTTGTTTGTGTCTTAAACTGCTGAAATAAAAGACGCCACAGGCAAAATTGGATTATACTTATATAATACTGTAAAGAGCCTCCTAGAAATACCCACTTTAAGTCACGATTCATAACACTTAACAACAAAGCTCTCCTCTAATTGGCCATGAACTGCAAATTTTAAAAGATTTGTACCATTTTGGGTTTTATGTACCACAACTCAAAAGCATGAATTACTTTAGGAACTGTAACATTTTTTCTGTATAATCTAAACACAATTTTAAAGTAACGCTTTAAAATAGTAACTCTATATTTAGTCACATACATTTTCTCTCCTCATCACTAAAGCTATCTCCAAATAAAACTCATAATGAGTGTTAAACTCTAATTACACTTCACTGTAATTATTTGTTAGTCGGTTTCGCCAAGCACCGTCAAAGCACTTGAGAACTCAAGGATTAGGATCAGAATTTCTCTACGGAGGGGTTTCGGTACGTAGACCAGCATTGTGGGGCACCCCGGCAGGAAGGATAAGGCGAGAGGAGACAGAGGGCAGCCGACCCAAGGAGCTACGACAATGCAGAGGGCAGGATCCCTAGAGTTTACTTAGAGACTTCCTCCAACAGGCCAGGACAATGGACACGCTCCCCTACCGCGGTACGACAACGAGCCCTGCAGCCGAGCTCCAAAGGTCCCAGGCTGGTCCCAGCAGAGGCGCGGAGACCGCCAACCGACCTACCGGAGGAGGAAGTAATTTACCTCAGAGCATATCATCCTGCCATGCACCGCCGGGACACCCGCCGACACTTCTAACCTGAAAGAGACCACCAGATGAGAGATGATATGAAATGATAATGGAGATGAAATGGAGGGACAGGAAATTCGGGGGATGTAGTTAACCTATCCAGCATTCGCCTACATACCCGGAAAACCCCGAAGAAACCCATGGGTCGGCTAGGTCGGCCACGGGAATTGAACCCAGGTCTCCCAAATGCGGGCCACGGACGAAACCGTCTGAGCCATTCCGCCTCGTATACTTGAGGACCCAAAAGCTGATTACGAAGTTCTTTAGACCCACAGTATTATGCCATCTCTAATAAGCACTGAACGGTGCTATCTTTGTCTCCAGTTATGCGCAAATGGGATGACAACACTAACTTTATTTGACCGATGAATTTGATGGAAGCTAAAACAAATATATTTCCAGTAAATTGTACTTGTTATGATGTAGAATAGAACTGTCTCTGGACCATATCCCTCGAAATTGTAACTATTCAAGTATTATATGTTCTAACCCTAAACGTATCAATATTTTACTTTTTAAAAAATGACTGTTTCCATAATAAAAGTGAAAACGTAATTTGTCTTTAGTCGCTTAGATACCAATTGGAGAATTCTCTTACGAGGGACCTTTACATCTGCATCATAGAGTTATATACCCAACAGCAAACAAGTCTGAAATGTATAAACCCTGAATCACATTAGCCTTCTGTGATATTTCTGATTTTTAAGTTGAAATCTCTTCAGGATATAATTAAATTGATTCTCATTAGAAAGCCCCATACGTCCGAATTGTGAAAACATAGTGTTTGAGAGATCATCACAGAGTTAACGATTTTAAACATGTGTTTTGAGAACTACTGTGATTTAGCAATTTTCTTTTGAGTTTTTCGGTGTACTTAAATTTTTAAATCTAGCTATAATTGTCTAAAATATCATTAATACTGTAGATATCGTTCAAGCAAACTCACTAGGAATAATGCCAAGATTAAGTATTTGTCTGCAGTGTTTTGTCTTTTGGTTACAACACATATTTCTGAGAGTGCTTGACACTAATATGTATCAAATGCTCATTAATGGTGTATAGCTCTAGAAAAGGTGAACCTAATTCCAAGTTGTGTAGCAATTAATCTCTTACTGCTGGGTTCTGATGTTTTATTGGGTGTTTTATAACCAATCATGTTATAATTTTTAGATATTTTGATAATATATTTTAATACTTTATATCTTTAGCAACTTATTCCACTGTATTAAACGGAAAACACAAGTTCTTTTCATAAATACTAAATTGAATGATGATTTTATTGAACTTTCTGGTGATTTACGAATGCTAGTTTAATATGGACATTATAAGGCTAGAATTTAAATAACATTTTTCTTCACTGTTGTATTGAGTACAACAACGCCCCTCTAACTTGTTCATACAATTTGCAATTACACTTATTTAGCTATTTGTTCTCAGATTATAAAGAGATAAACTTTGCATTATTAAACGTTTAAGGTAGCCCCCAATAATTGAAAGTGAGCGACTGCACACTAAACAAGGGCTACCAACCTTAGAATTTAAATTGCTAGTTCTAGTCAATAAGAATATCAGATCATATTTTTTGAAATATAAATTAATTAAATAACTTTCCAGCTCTAATTGCCACATGTAAATTGTAAAAATAACAAAAGTGGTAGACTTATGTCAGTGTTCAAAATAAATTCACACGTGAAGCATAATGGGCTCTGCCCAAGCAAATACCGTTTGCTTTAAACTCAAAAGTTGACGTCCTACCATATAATATTCGAAATTTTAATTAGCACCGTCATTTAGAATAATTATAATTTAGAAACAACTGATGATTTTGATACGAACTGAAGAAACAGAATATCACCAATTTAGCCGCAGAGGTCTGTAATGTCACTGAATTTCAATTGCTTGTATTCCCTATAAGTTTAGTGAACTTAAACAAGAATGGACTATGGCTGGCCCCGTAGCTCAGTCGGTAAAGCACCTGCCTGCCGTGCTGGGGGTCTCGGGTTCGATTCCTGGCGATGGGGTGGGGATTTTTCTACGACCAAGATAATTCATTATCTTCCCCAGAGTCTGGAAGTATGAATGAGGTTGCGAATGTATGCATGATCTAATGATTATAAAATCCAACGAATACAAGTACTGATTTTGTGACTTCGTGGGTTCGTAAAATTAAAAGTCCAGTTTGCAGAAATTTAAAAATGCTCTTTACTTCCATAGAAAGACAGTTTGTACACTCTTGGCAGCAGAATGACGTAACATATACCAAGATAACCTCTCGTGGCTTCTGCACACATAAATAAACAAAAGAGTTCACTTTCAAATCACAGCTGCAAGCACACAATTATAGAGTCCAATTACGACTGCCCCTGACGACTAACCGCAGCTTCTTTTTATACCTCCACTCACTGTTCTAGAAATTAGTAGAATTTTGTATAACAATCAAGAAAGCGAAGCTTCCAGTCATCTATCTGTCTCTTTCTTCATCTGTTTCGGCAAGCTTTTATCTCCGTGCCGCAGTGTCAATTCGCGCGCGCCAGCCGCACCCGTCGCAACAATGGCTCACGATAATATGTTCCAAAAAAAGAACGGCCGCCGATATGACCATTGCACTTAAGGGCGGGGTATAAATGGCACAATTAAAAATGTACTACGTTAGCATATTCCCTCCCACGTTATGTTCTAAAACATACCTGCATAGTGAAATGTTTACCAGAAGCAATAAGAGTGAACGAACTCATTCAAATGCCACAAGCTTAATCCAGTGCATGATCCTCCTGCACTATTTCACAGTGAATCGGTAGCAGAAAGAAGGGCGATTTAGTAACCAAAATTCGTCTATGAATCTCAGCATTTATAACAGCGGACAGAAATTATGTTGAATAATAAGACACGTTCAGACGAGTAAATTTCGTTAGGTTTGATCAGTTGTTTGATTCCATGGAGCTTTGCCGTTAACTGCAGCAGAGCAGCTTCCTTGTACATCGATTGTAATGAAGGACAGTGGAAACACGGAATCCCCGAAACTAATTCTCAATGGCTTTAGGGGATGATCATCTGAATTCATAACATGAGCCCAGGTATATTTTTGTGTCTGCTACGACATGTGAATAGCAATTGGACAATAAAATCAATCATAAGGTAACATACCCGTTAACGAATATGGGACCCTGTTCGTGTTTTAGCCGGGCTGGAGAGAACGGTTTTGTAAAGGGGTAACAAGGTCTAGATACTAGCAGCGCCTGTGTATGAAATGTGACACATCGTGTTGCACCATCTATTCTCCCTTGATAGACTACTAGAAGCGTTGGCCGACATGTTTCAATAAACACATGCAATGTTTTAGCGATGCTTCCAATCTGCAACTGAACATACCCCAAACCACTTACAGCAAAAATGTGACAAAATCCCTTGCTTGTTATATTTTCTCCTATACACATTAAGGTCATCGAGGGGAGGGAATGTGATACATTGAAATGGAAATCAGAGATAGTTTTGCTGCTGAAAATAACAATAACATTTTTTCATAGGAATACAGTGTGTAACGCCATAAGGGAATGAAGAAAATAAATATTATTTCATTATGTTAGATATCTATCTTGCCGTCTGTATAGTTAAACATAATTTGCGGATGTAACACCTGGCGTTTTTTTTTTCAGGAGAATTTATCCTTTAAACACTGCCCACAATATTTTAATTATATATTATAATTTATTTTAGAAAGAAATTCTTTACTTGCAGAACGTCCAATCAATCTTACAAAATGCCAGTCTCTGTAGCGTGGAAGGAGCCTAACTGTTTCACTTCAAGAGGTCCCGAGTTGGAATCTCGGTAAGGTGAGATATTTGGATCAGATTTTATTAGGGTTTTCCAAATCCTGAATGATGAATACTGAGTACCTCTAAGCTCTACGGAGCCTTGGCTGAATTGAATGTCACTTCACTCATTTCATTCATCGTCCAATATAACTTACAATGGAGAACGTTAATTTAAAAAACAAAAATCTTGCAAAACGAATTTATAGCTAGAAATAGGTAAACCTAAGCTCTCATATTTTGAGGCTGATATTGCATGCATATATGGTCATATTAAGTAAACATGTCCATCTGTAATTCAACGTAAGTTAATAACCAAGCAGGCATATAGATGATGCAACAAATGCTTAGGTTTATTGAAATCCCAAATTGTTACGTAGCGCCAATCAGAATTAAGTATTACGGTAACTTAGCAACCAAAACAGAAAAAAATAACCAATGATTTTATTCTTAAATTTTTTCTTCTGGTTTGTACTCTCGAAGGGGGTAGACGTGTTTTCGGTAAAAGACTTCTTGAAACTACGAGAAGTTATTGGAGTTCATCATTTATGAACGTTTAATAAATGTTTAAAATATACATCGAAGATGCGACGCTACGATAGGTAATTTAAGTAAAAGAACCGTTGCATCATTTATAAATAAAAGGAGTAAATTAATATATGGTAAAGGGCTAAATACATCAGTGGAAAAGGTCGCATGTAAAGGAGCAAATGATGTCGAGAAATATAATTCCAAGTAAAGTAAAACGGTATTAATTATTTTATTCCATAGTTGCCCAAAAGTGAAATCCCTTTTGTATCGATACCACGCCTGCGAAGTCATCTCATCGCTCGCCGCAGCTGCCGGAGAGAGGATTTATAGAAATCTTCGAGAACATTATCTTCACGGCTTTTAGACGAAAGGTTCATCGCTTCTATATTCAGGTAAGGTTTGGCTTCTGCACGCGTCGCCACACCGAGAGAGCGCGAAACTTTTGCGTGTGTGGGGCGTAGACCTCACGACGGGGCGAATCCTACTTCAGATATGTCACCGCATCATGTGATATAAATCCAATCCACAAGGAGGGGAACCGCTCCAATTTTTAGTTGATACAGGAGATGTTGACTGCCAAGGTTAATAATTTTATAAAGAAATTATTAGGATCTAAATAGTTGCAAATAAGTAATTTGTATACATTAAAAATTCATGTGTAAACTTTTGATGAAGAGCACTTAGAACACAGTGTAGCTAAGGCAATTTGACAATGGACAAGGAACCCATTCAATGGAATTAGGATAATTAGAGCCGAGTACTTTTAAAATTTTAGGCATTTTCTACAAATACACAGTACAATATGTCAGTTCTGAAAATTAAAGAGTGAAAAGATTAGCAAGTCAACCAACAATTTATGTTTCACATGCGGCTAAGAAGTTTGAAATCTGGCAACATCGAATGTAAAACTTTTGATTCAGTAGTTATGACAGGTTGGATGTGGGTTGGTAGAAAAGGATTTTTACAGTAAGCACTGTGATAGTTACTTATGAGTTCTAGTCTATTAGTTTCAATATTCCTACCCTCTGAGGCGTTAGTGTTCTAATCTAGGTTCACCACATACCCTAACTTGAGCACTCCTTAATACCTGGTGATCCTTGCCAGAATTGGGACGCTACAATATAGCATATCTGACCGTAGGATTAGTGTAGTTCTATTTTAGACAATTTGCAGGTATCTGAATATCCTAATTTTCTATGTGCTGAATGAGAACAGACATTTTTCTCATATTTTGCACAAAATTTTTCATTGATTGAATATTTCCATTAAGAACTTGCATCTTTCAATGTTGCATCAGGATAATTTTTCAGAAACGTTCACCCTGCGTTTCAGTATATGAAAACTATAGTGTAATATTGTGACTTTGTGGGTTCGAGAAATAAAAAGTCCAATTACACCACTCAAAAATGTTCTTTATTTCCACCGACTTACAGTTAAACTCTTGCCAATTACACAGAATTACGTAATGTACACAATTACGATTCACCAGTTCGTCCGTTACAATTTCACTTGCACTCGTAATTACGTACAATCTTCCGATGCTCTCACACAGTCTTCTCGTCGTACACTAGCACTGCATTCTTACACCAAGAACTGACTGACTGACTCACTAACTGACTCCTCCTGCACGATGTGTAGCTTATATAGGGTCCGCTTGCCGATCTGGAAGGTTCTCCATTAGATGAAAATATCCCGTAAGTTCGAGAACACAGGTGGAACAGAAAGAGACGGCAAAATGATGTTTTTTGTCCCAGCCATCCCTTCTTAACGCTATAAGACAAACGAGGGGGCGGGGCGAACACCGACCCGTCTGCTGCTTGCCCAGTCTACAGGATGTTCCGACGCTCGGGTGACAATATTAACAGGTTGAGTTTCCATGGTCGTTTGAAAGACCTGTTATTTCTATGTGTAATTTAGCTGCCAAGAATAGCCCATTGTATTCTACTGCATCCAATTAGTAGGTATTTCAAGGCAATAACGGTTAAATATGAGAAGTTGAATAAGTTGAGTTTAATTAAATTTTTGAGGTTGACTCTAACACACACACAAAAACCACACACACACACACACACACACACACACACACACACACACACACACACACACACACACACACACACACACACACACTTAGCCTATATACGGCAAGTGTGAAGAAATGATTAACTTCCACCAATTAATGGAAATTAATTGTTCTTTCACACTGGCCGTGTGTAGGCTTAAGTAAGGAAAGGTAGAGTCAGACCGAAAAATTCAATGCCATAGCCGGGATTTGAACCACGGTTCTTCTGGTCTCCGTCCAGCCGCTCTAACCATTGAACTACTATGGCCAACGTGCCGATATGACATTAAATTCTTTCTATAGTCTGACTCTACCTTTCCATACTTTAGCCTACACACGGCCAGTGTGAAAGAACAATTCATTTCCATTAATTGACCTAATAGTAGTTAACTATAAATCCCGGGCCTTAAAGTACTTACATGTTGTAAGTCGCCATTAAGGTAGTTGTCTCATGTTTTTATGAGAATTTCTAAGTGGTTTACCGGAAAAAATACGAGTCAATTGGAGGATTTAATGTCATATTGGCACGTTGGCCATAGTAGCTCAATGGTTAGAGCGTCTGGACGGAGACCAGAAGATCCGTGGTTCAAATCCCGGCAATGGCATTGAATGTTTCAGTCTGACTCTACCTTTCCACCAATTAATTTAAATAATAAGATTTTAATAGTGAAGCTTGGAATTCAAGTACTGAACAATAGTAAGTCGCCACAAGTTGTGTATCTCGAATGCGAGAGCCCGGGAAAATATATGAGTCAGTTTAAGGAATTTAATGTCAGAACGGCACGTTGGCGATGGTAGCTCAATGGGTAAGAGCGACTGGACGGAAACCAGGAGGTCCATGTTTCAAAGCCCGGCCATGGCATTGAATTTTTCAGGTTCCCTCCTTCTATTCAAATATCTAATATTTATATAATGCGGAGTAAGATTTTTCATCTCATAAAACAATATTGGCAAGTGATGCAACGTTTTTATACAAAATATTCTTGTGATGGGTGTAACAATGTAGGTAGCATCAATGTCTTTACCTAATGTGTTTCATATTTTTAGTTGAGCCCAGACCAAATGGAAAAAATTTTGAATTAAAGTAATAAATCTAAGTTGCGTTAAATAAATTAAATGAAACAAAATAAACAAGTTTATGTATGAGTGAAAAGAATGACAAATTGCAGTTGTAAAGAAATTAGTTACAATTACTCGATGAATTTAATTCGCAGCGTAATTAAAACTGAATGTATCACCTAAATACAGGCCTAAATACCACCTTAGTCCATATTACTCTAAAGTAAGTAAACATTAATAATAACATTCTTTGCGAAACAGAAGTAGATTAACTAAAATTGAGAATAATCATTTAATGTCACCGAATTAAAAACAAGTTCAATTACTATACAAATAAAATAATTGAATGAATTAACTAAAATATAATGAACTTACTTCTAAGCACACTGTATTGAAGAAAATTAATAAACGAATTCAATATACAAGAACTTACGATTAAATTATTAAAATTATATGCACATAGTTTACGAAATTTAAGAAAGAATGGAATATAAAAAGATTACATAATATTACATTTTTTACAATTACTATCGAATACTGGTGGGGATATTCTATGGAATATAGTATATTTAAGATGTTTACAGTAGCCAGGAATTGGTTATGTGATAGGTAGATTAAGTGCGACTTACATATATTTCTTTTCTCTATTTACTTTCCTTACGGGTGCTTTTGTGTTGTTTATTTTGGCTATAAGCGACATCTATACAGTTATAATGCTTATCTAAAAACTAAAATAAACCACAAAAGTTTTCAGTACACGTCGCGATATATGACACAGGTTACTAAGATGGGATATTTCACTTTTCTATTTATTTACTTAGTTATCTAGTTTACTGGCTCCTCTAGTTCCTTACTGCCCATTATACATAAAGAATATAAAGCAAGGACAGAAAGTTAGACGTACAAGTACCCCAAGATACTCATATAGTCAATAAGATCTGCGAGTAATGATAGTAAAAATAAAACTAACTGCATAATAATGAATATAATAAGTAGAAGAAAGTTAAGCATAAAAAACGTGAAGGACGACAAAAATAAAACCATTTGTCTCCTTAATGAGAAAGAATTCACGTTCCTTTTTTTTTATCTCGCACAGCATTCAGTTGTGTGGAGGAGGGAGAGAAGTCCTCGTTGTCTACTCTCAAGCCAATGTCTTGTCATGTAAAAATATTTAACAAACTATGTAACCGCATGCTACATCATTCTTAGCTGAGACAGCCGCCTACTACTGAAAATCTTGGACCATATATAATCGATGTCACGCTTTTGGTTACGCTCCCTGCTTTTACTCTCATACCATCAGTATAGCTACAAGAAGGTAGTTGTATCATAAGGGATTCCTATTAAATTATGTATCTCTGAAGCTGTAACATGTCCTGATAAATTGGTGTTCGTGTAACCGTGATCAGGACCTTCCAATTACCGCTGCTTAATTTCGATGGCAGCGGACTACCAATCATATTTAGCAAAAGGAAGAATACTTTCTTCCATAAGTGGAAAATAATTTGTGGCATCAACAGTAGTTAAACTGCAATCATATAAATTACTTCAGCTTTATTATATTACATGTGATTTAAATATTACTTCGAACTTCGCTTTAAGGCTTCTAGGACACATCTCAAAGTAAGTCGCTGTACATCCAGAACTAATAATTAAAGTTTAATTGCATCTAGATATACAAACATTGAGACTCTGGAAGAGGATTTAGGTTCTACATATGATACAAAAATATACTTGACGAAGAAAGAATAGCATATTCTGTTAAGGTAGAGATTTATTGAATGCATGGCTTGCTTTTCTTCAAGCATCTAAAACAAAAACCTCTATGCATGTTATATGTTTAATGTCTGTTGTCCCTTTTTTGGGTAGTATGATTATGGAATCCTGTAGATGTAATACAACTTAAGGGGGGACCGAAGTGCTAAAAGTTATTTTTTAAACTACTAAAGCTAGAGCCTCAATTTTTTGTACAGATATTTCCAGTAGCTAAAGAAGTGTGTGTACCAGTTTTCATTCCAACATGTAACTGCATTCTTTATATATGAATTAATTTATACAATTTAATTACCTAAAATCAAAATCTATCTTCTCTGATAGATATTGCACAGATATTGATAACAAATTAAAGGAATGGATTTCTGAAATTTTGCAGTTATTTTTTTAAAAATTATTTTATATGTCAAAGCGAAGAAAGCACCAAAAATCAGTGCTTGGTGATAGTAATTATTTTTTTAAAAATTAAACTATGACCAATATCAAAATTCGTCCTGCGCCGTGGCGTAGCGGGCTAAGGCAGAATGTCTTGGTCCCTGGCCACGGAAAGCGGCCCGGGTTCGATCCTACCCATGTGGTGGGGATTTTAGGTCCCGGGTATAGGAGCGGTGCCCACTCAGCATCGCGAGGAAAGTGAGGAGCTTACGCTAGGTAAGCGACCCTGGTCACGGAAACCAACTTCCGGCTGGGGGATGCCGAGATGCTGACCACATCTCCTCCCCGTATCGGTTGGATGATCGTCCACCTCTGCCGTGCGTAAGTGGGCGTGAGGCCGGCAGTCGGGTTGGTAGGCCTTGGTCCTCTAAGGGCTGTCGCGCCATGGGTTATTATTAATATCAAAATTCCCATACACCAGTTTGTTGCACAGCTTCTGAAGTGCATTGTGTACAATTTTCAGAGCGCTAGCTGTAATATTGTGGGAGAAGATCAATTTTGAATATGGAAAAACAAAAAACTGAACTTGAGGAAAATGGCTTTAAAGTTTTGCATGCAGTTTACATGAAAGATATATAATTTCTTTACATTAGAAAGCTCTAGAAGTGTAACTGATACCCTGTTCCGTCCTAGTAGCCTCTTGAGCCTTAGGTTTTAGATGTATTTACTGAAATAGTAGTCTATTTTCACATTCCACCGCTAACTGAGAAGCAAAACCAGAGGTGTGAAGCATCTCCAAGTTCAGTTTGTGAAAACAATGCGGGCATGCTAAATTCTTTATCAGTTCTTTCAACTAGCCAGAATCTAAAATAATATATTTGTTTCCACCTACATCTTCCTCTGGTGTATACGTACTGCATTGCATCTCCAATTTAGAAAGGCCTATGTTTTTCTTTTACAGTGCTAGAGGCCCAGTTACTTCCTGATTTACTTCAACTGAAATATCTATCTTCTCCCATCTGCTCTTATTCATTAATTTACACAAAGTGGCTCTACTACCCTTTATCTTTGGCATTCTAAAACAGTAAAATAATGCAGTATCATATAAATGAATATATGGTACCTTAACCTCTTTAATTTCACAATACATAATTGTTCTAGATAGATTTACTGAAATAAACCTGTATCACAACTTACGGTGTAATTTTAGGCACAAATGCACACTTGAGTATAATAAATATAATACAGAGAGGAGAAAACCTAAATATAACAACTTTAAACGCCAAGTATTACCTCTAAAACACTGAAACAACAAAAGAAAATATAAACAAACATTTCGCGCCATTACCCAGGAAGTATATCAAGAAAACGACTAAAAACATCCGAAAAAATCACTGCCATCTAGGGGATTCATATGAAAGCTTGTTAAAATAAGCTACGGTGGCTTAATGCTATTTTAATGAGTATTTTAAAATTAAGTTGTTTGTATTCAATCTTGTGGGCGTGCCATTTAAAGCATGGGGAGGCATTTAACCAGCATGGAGTTTTAAAAATGGCGTCCAAAACTGGTGATGTGTTTGTCCTACGGGCATGAAACTTTGCAAACAAGTAAATTAAATTATGGTGCATATTTTGCAACAAAAAGCCAAAATTCCAATTTTTTTCTCACGAAAATGACTAAAACAGCACTTCTGCCCCACCTTAACTAGACGATTTAGGTCAACATTATGGCAGTAGTTGGAATATTTTATATTTTGCTGTGCCTTAGCACTGTTAGTTGACGCTGTCTGCTATTGTTGACTCAGTTCAAGGCTTTGAAAAGTCTAATCTCCACAATGCTTATGCAATCAATCTGAACGTTTTACCATATAACTGGAATACTGTCCTAATAATAGATAGCACATCCCATTCAGTTACAAAAAATACTCAGAAACTAAATGCCTAATATTTTGCTTCTGAAATAACTTATACACTTGAAACTTACTCCTGTCATGAACTTTTAGAGATATTGAGTCAAAACTTTAGGTTCTGCCAATAATATTATTAAAACTAACTGTATATTTTGCTTTTTCCATATTGTGTATGGTTTATTTGTGCAAATGTTGGCATAAGTCATAGATATCTCTTATTTATTTTTAGGAAGTTACATGAGCTTTAGACATTGGGTTAAAATTGCATCAAGTGGAACATTCTGTATACTGTGGAGCATAGTAAAAATATACTAAGAAATAGCTTTTAATATTGTACTGATTTTTTTATCCTTATATACTACTGCTGATCTCGGAATTCCCATTTAAATAGATACAATGTGTTCTAACCAGAAATTTCATCTATATATGGAAGTTTAAATATGAAGCTGAAATTAAGTGCCTAAACACACAAAGTTTTAGATTTTTGGCCCCAAATTCCCAGATGAGTCGCACAGAGTGTGTGCTGGAAGACCCAAAATTTATATATAGGTACATACTAGGAATTGTGAAAATATTAAAAGCTTAAAAGTTTATAATGCAACCACCATAAACGTTCTGAATCCCGCATTTATTCACGCCTCGGTAGCGTAGATGGTAGCGCGCCTGCCTCACGTTCAAGAGGTTCCAAGTTCGAATCTCGGTCAGGGTGAGTTACCTGGATAAGGCTTTTCCCGGGGTTTTCCCTTGTCCTGATAGACGAATGTCGGGTAACTCTAAGCTCCATGGACCCCGGACTCATTTGAGCGACATTTCACCCGTTTCATTCATCGTCCGATATGACTTAACGTTGGAGGACGTCCAAAAAATCCCCAGCATTTATTTTTCGACGATAGTAACTATCTTTTTGAATCACTTCCACCTCATGCTTTATAGTGGACTGTGGAATGTCGGACATTGGCGGCCCTCGTAGCCATGGTCATTAGAGCGTATGTCTCTAGCGTTCCGTCACGCGGAGGGTCGCGGGTTCGAGTCCCGCTTCGGGTATGGGTGTGGAGGTGTATGTGTATTGTGTATATGTGTGCCACTAGAGACAACAGATTCCCTTCGATGGCCAAATGGATTATTCCCGAAAGCCAAAACGGAAAAACAAAAAGTTGGGCAGTCAGTGCTGGTTACCTAGTCCAACTGCCTGTACGCTCATATGGTCCTGGCAAATGACAATGGCGTCAGTAAACAAAATAAACCACTTTAATTACGTGTTTGGCCTATTTTATTACACGTACAGATGTGAACGGAGTATATTAAGCCCCCTCCTATTATTCTATTACTGTGTATAGTAACTTTTAATCGTTACATTTTCCATTTTCCCGTTAAAATTTTACTTAATCTTGAATTCCTATTTGTAGTTAATATTTGATGAGATTTAATTAGGCAGTTAGTTAAGCATATACCGCAAGTTATTGATTTAAGGTCAACAACCACAGGTAAGTAATCGATCACCACTTCAACACCAAGCCAACCCTGGTCGGTGACCTTGCTACTGGAACCACGATGTTCAACAGCTATCAGTAAATTCTTAATTTAATTAATCCATATGTAATATGTCTATAATTAATTATCAAACAAGAAACTATAGGCAGTAACATATATTAGATAACTGGAGAATTCTGAAAGCAAATGATCGACCGCGACTGATCAAACGTCCATCTCAGAGCATATATCGTCTCTAAGGAGGACATCAAACACAACCGCTGATGAGGTTCACCAAAGAAACAAGCGCATTTCTGAATGTAATTAACATATCTAAGGGTTTGTAGCAGTTTTGGAGCTCATAAATAATATTGCAGTGCAGTTCAGGGATTACGACAGTATAAGAGATACGACGGAGAAATCCCTGAGAAATCCAAAGCTTTTATTTCATAGTGGCTGAATTTTAAAGAGTTAAAATGGCTTAAAATACCTATGGGATTTAAACAAACCCTTGTAACTTTCTTTTTATTTATTTCTTTATATTACTGTATGTAAATTCTGTTGATATCATCCGTATTTGCGTCCTTATCTTAGATAAATGGTGCCACAAGTGGTATATTTTCAGAAGAAAAAGAAAGTACTGTCAAAGCGAGATTAAATCTGTTTAACATTAGCTCTGCTAAATAATTGATTCACACTAAACATGTTTGCGCGAGGGTTTTGGCTTCATTCTCTCATTAGACATAATGGGTTCTCTTTGCGATATGTAGCAGATAAGCAGTAGTTCAACATAGGTAACTAAGAGTAGGTTTGAATACACCCGGAAATATCATACTTTTATGTATTTATCTTGTTCATTAATTAATTCACTAATTCATTCATTTGTTTGATTGTTTATTTAGTTTTACTTTGCCAAACTTGTTACACACTTAGCATTTTCTAATTAGAAAGTGTTTCTTTACCTCTAAGATACGTTATGTTCTCACGCAAAAACTGATTTAGTGTCTCTCCTTTTGAGAATAAGCATGACATTAATTGACATCCTTAAATTAAACATTAAGTACAAGTATGAGTTACTTTAATATCGACTGTGTAAATTAGGATTCATGTTTAAACATAAATGACTAACCCTAAAAATACAATGGTGTCTAATAATATATACTGCTGTATATTAAATATTAAGTTTCTTAAACGGAATTAGAATTTTGACTTAGATGACCGTAATGAAACCATAGAGGGATTTGACTGCTTAGTCGTCCGAGCAATGAATTAAAATAATATGCGTTTTTTTTTATTTATCTCGCATATTAATACTAAACCCAGCTTAAAAAGCTATAGTTAACCACTGGCACGAGAGCCCTTAGAGGGCCAACGCCCACCAACCCGACTGCCGGCCACACGCACGGCAGAAGTGGACGATCACCCAACCGATACGGGGAGATGTGGTCAGCATCTCGGCATTCCTCAGCCGGAATTGTTGGTTTCCGTGACCAGGGCCGTTTACCTAGCGCAAGCTCCTCAGTTTCCTCGCGATGCTGAGTGGGCACCGGTCCTATACCCGGGACCTAAAACCCCCACCACATGGGTGAGATCGAAGCCGGGCCGCTTTCCATGCCCATGGACCAAGGTATGCGGCCTTAGCCCGCTACGCCACGGCTAAACCCGGCTTGCGGACACAGAATAAGCGATTATTTCGGATGTTTTTCTGTTTACTTCCTCTATCCCCAAAAATTCTATGACGAAAACACGTAGGAAACTAAATATTTTGAGACAGACAAAAGAGACGGTTTTAGATAAAACAGTGTGTTTAAACGCGCTTCTGAAAAGAACAGCATCTAGAAGAATCTGGCCCGCCTCGGTAGCGTGATGGTAGCATATCTACCTCACGTTCAATAGGTCCCGAGTTCGAAACTCGGTCAGGGTGAGCTACCCAGATAAGGTTCTTTCCGGAGGTTTTCCCTTATCCTGAAAGTCGAATCTCGGGTAATTTTGAGCTCTGTGGGTCCCGGTATTATTTGAGCATCATTTCACCCATTCCATTCATCGTTCGATATGACTTAACGTTGAAGGATGTAAAATCACAAAAATAAATAAAAAATAAACAAATATGACATACTTATACCAAATTTTGGTCCACAATCTTTCAAAAATACAATAAAAAGCACTCCATTAAAATTCGCTCACTACAAAGTGCCTCTGAGTAGAAGATTTTTCGTTCCTTCATTGATTTTCTCAAAAATATTTCAAATGGTTTTCTTAAAGTATCACATGTTTGATATATTTACATGAAGAATAAAATTCATATCTTGAATTTTCCACCTTATGAAGTCCAATTTATTTGGAAGGAATGTTATATAATCTTACATAACGAGTAAACCATGCAAGATAGATATGAACATATCTGCTACTCAAAAAATAATGTTTGAAATGCAAAATTCACTTGGTTTCAGCTATTTCCAATATATGAACCGTTTATACCGGACCCGATTATATGGGTTTCAATTTTTCAATAATTTGGTGTTTCTTTATAATTCTGTAACTCCACGTGGAGTATGGGAACTCCAAGCTCTCCCTTTCTGTCTAGAACGAAATTTATAATGAAGGTATTTCTGTAAATGTTTATCTCCATTAGGTAAGTATATAGAAAAATAAGCATTCTTAAGAAAATTTCTAAACATATAAAAATAAAGGATTGTAGTTAGAGAATTTCATGTATATAAGTTACAAAAAACATCAAAATTTTTAAATGAACATAATGAATCACTGAAATTAATTGTTCTTTAACAACAACCGTGTGTTGGACGCAGTATGAAAGGGTAGAGCCAGACTGAAAAATTCAATGGCATAGCCGGGATTTGAACCACGGACCTTCTGGTCTCCGTCCAGCTGCTATAAACCATTGAGCTACTATGGCCAACGTGCTAACCTGACATTAAATTCTCCAACTGACTCGTGTTGTAGTACCTAATAGTGTAGAATCTACTAGTTAATTGTACCTAATTGTGGTCCGAACTCTAATGCCCGGGCCTTAAAGTACTTACAGCATAGTAAGTCGCTATTAAGGTAGTTGTCTCTTGTGTTTATGAGAACTCCTAGTGGTTTACCGGGAAAAACACGAGTCAGTTGCAGAATTTAATGTCATGTTGGCAAATTTGCCCTATTAACTCAATGGTATAGAGCGGCTGGACGGAGACCAGAAGATCCGTGGTTCAAATCCCGGTTATGGCATTGAATTTTTCAGTCTGGCTCTACCCTTTCATAATGAATATTATTTATTATGTGCTTATCGATTTCTAGTTAAAGAAATAGTATGTAACGGAAATAAAATGTAATAAATAATAACTAAATATAATAACTCAAATACAATTTTTAAATAAATATAGTGTTATATAAAATATAATAAATGTAACTTAAAAAAAGAACACGAAATAACCATAATTGAATTGTATCGTCTGCTAGGGATAGGCTTACAGGTATTTTCTATGTTGAAGTCCCGCTCTCTGTATATCTTCCTTGAACTGCCCAGTATTATATTTAGTAAGCAGTGGATTTCCGCCTTGCAGACGTACACCATGCGCCCTAAAAGTATCAGTTTACCTGGGTACTGTCCATGGGGTCCAAGATGACAACAAAATAGATACATACCTGCATTAATTTCTCGGGATGTGGAAATTTGGACTGTTTTACTCACATTATTATGACGTAATTTCTTTGAGGACATCCCAAGAGAACAGACAAACAGCGAAGATATTGTCTTGACTGTACAGCAGCAGCTGGTTCTGTAGGGATGACAAAACGCTTTCCTGGTGTATCACTTTCCATAGCTTGGGTGGTCCCAAAACTGTTTGTCGAATAAAAAACCACAAAAGTTTATCCAGACGAAGGAAGCGGTAGCTTGTTTGTGCTTTAGGTTTCACACAGGTCACTCCAACAATACCTTAGAATTGGTGGAGATTCCATCTGCACGTGGGCCACAAGACAAATTATTCAGTCTACTCTGCAGGTCACGGAGTCACCATGGCGGTCGTGTTTTACCATTTCTTCTTTCCGCTGCTGCTTTTCATTCACTCTGACACATATCAGGAATTCAGTTAATATTATCTTGGCTCATATTTTAGAAGCATAACAAAGAACTGAGTTTATTTTGAAAGAGAAACAACTAAAAATGTACTGTCTCTGCTTTATCTTCATCTCAAAAGAGAATAACAGGGAAGGAAATACTAAACTGGGGAAGAATGTGCAGATAATTTTCATTAGTGTAGATAAAGGATGACGGAACATTATGAAGTGCTAAAACACTATTTGTAGCTAAACTTAACCTAATTTATCAATAGTTTCGTCCAAATCACTTATATATAATTTTAGTTAATTGATGGAAATTAATCATTTCTTCACACTAGTCGTATATACGACAAGGTTGTTGATAGATAGGGTCAACATGAAAAATTCAATGCCATGATCGGGATTTGAACCACGTACCTCCTGGTTTTCGTCCAACCCTTTGAGCTACCATGGCCAACGTGCCGTCCTCACATTAAATTCTCCATTTGACTCGTATATTTCCCCGGATGGCATTGAATTTTTTCATGTTGACTCTATCTATCAACAACCTTAGTCTATATACGGCTAGTGTGAAGAAATGATTAAATTCCATCAATTAACTTAAATAATAAGAGTTGAATGATGAAGCCTGGGACTCAAGTACTTACAGTAGTACGTCGCCACAAACGGTGTATCTCGGATGTGAGAGCCCCTAGTGGTCCACCGGGGAAATATACGAGTCAAATGGAGAATTTAATGTCAGGACGGCAGGTTGGCCATGGTAGCTCAATGGACTGGACGAAAACCATGAGATCCGTAGTTCAAATCCCGGCAATGGCATTGAATTTTTCATGTTGACTCTATCAATTTAAATATAAACTCATAGTTATGAACATATGGAGAACTTCTACAGATTAAGACTCAGGAATATGAGTTTCAGACAAACAGGATGTAACGTAGTGCAGTATTTAGCGCACAATCACGTTATTTTCACGTATACATCAGTGTGCAGCTTAAAACCTACCAGTCTGCCTACCTATGTGGTATTCTACTGTTACGATGTGGTAGGATTTTTGCTAAAAGATAAGTTATCCCAATATTTTATTCAGTTTTAATTATAAACTTGGTATTCTTTGAATCAGTCAAAATATTTTAAGGGTTACTCAGTAAAACATGGCATTTCTTGGCACGTGTATATAAAGCGGAGGTGTTTGTTAAAACTTTCCGGCAATGGTTGTATATATATAAAATTATTTCTTTCAACAGAGCTTCAGATTTTATTTCAACTTTAAAGCTACAAAAGTCAGTAGGAAACGAAATCCTGGATTTGTGGGAGGCAGAGGAATGCCTAGCTACGAGAGCTGTTCAATAAAGAATGATCACAAATTTTTTTGACAACGTACCTTTACTCATTTTCATAATTTTGATGGTCTTTCTCAAAATAGCCTCGCCTGAATGCGATGCACTTGTTCCAGCGTTTCTGTCAGTCTTCAAAGACATGCTGGGAAGCATTTTTTGAGAGATCCTTCAAAATCGTCTCCACAGCCTTCAACACTGTTTGTGATGATGGATAATGTCTCCAACGAAGGCGTTTCTTTAAGTCAGGGAATAGAAAAAAGCCACATGGGGCTATAGGGAGGGTGAGGTATGCACTTCACGTTGATTTTTGCAAGATATTCAGCAACAACATTGACAATATGCGGCCCTGCATTATCGTGGTGCATCACACGTAAATGTGGCACCCAATGAAATATTGAGTATTTCAGAAAGTGATCTTAAGGTAATTCGTCGATCCTCTCTTACAGTGGCAGCAGCAGTGTTGATGTTATCCTCCGTAAGAGCAGTAACTGGAGCACCGGTTCCACCTTCCTTTAAAATTGATTGTCTCCCCTCTTTAAACACTTTAAACCTCCTTCGAGCTGTGCTGTAGGGAAGAACAGACTTTCCATAGGCCTCCTGTAACATTGTATAAGACTCAATTGAAGGTTTGTTGAGACGAAAGCAGAATTTCAAAGCCACATATTGTTCCTAGCGTGTTACCTCCATTGCAGTGGTAGGCGATACTGAACATGTCTGAACTTGCCTGGTTCTCACAGGTGGGAACCAGGTGTGCCAACAATGAAACTACTACGGCGTGTTTGTTTCACATTAGGCTAACAGAATATAATAATATTGAATTTTAGTGCAAAAAATGTTGACCGTAAAAAGGTTATGATCAGTCTTTATTTAACAGTCCTAGTACTATCTGTACCCCGAATGTACTGACCAAAAGGTTAAGTATAAATATTTTTAAGACCGTGTTTGCGCTGTTTTGCCCTATGCTGAAGCTCTGCTTCTAACGACAATACAAATTAAATTAAATAGAAGAATGTATTACGCAATTATTTGATTGTAAGATTTCTTTCAGAATAAAACTAAGTATTTGGCATCTGGTTAAACATTTCGGTTGTAACCTTTATTTGAAAGCCAGGGAGGTTTATAGAATCTTTATCTAAATCGCCTTTAGTTTTGTGCAGACTTAAACACACTTCAATTGTGTAGACAAATTGGTTGTTATCGATCTAATCTCAACAGCGGCTGGCGGGTTGTTACATTCCCACGGAAAGATAAGAAGGACAAACCGATTAAAGGTAATACAGCTTATGTAGAAAACATTACATGAAACATACACTAAGAGCAATATTCCAAACCACGACTAAACAGAAATAATGATTTTAATAAACGCTTACAACTTTTAAAATGAGGTAGTGAATGATACAAGTAAAACGCAAATTTTAACACCAACAGCACCACATATCAAAACTTGGCTTAACTTTACCTCACACACTTGATGTTTCACTGGGTTGTTATAAAAAGGAACTTCAAACGGAGAGCAAAACTATAATCGTCCGCCATTGGAAATTATTGAGAGCAGTCCTCTTAGCTTTGCCGCTTTAAACCGCGGCTTACAAGAATATACCTAATAGCCAATCCTTGCAAATGGATTAGTGACTCACGGCTAATTATACTTCTCATTGTTACATCGTAAACAATTATTTTAACATCGTTTTATTTATACTTCTCATTGTTACGTCGTAAACAATTATTTTAACAAGGTTTTATTTATACCTCAGTAGTTCATTACAGTAATGAAGAATCTGAGCACTTAATGTTATTAATTCATTCAAAATTCCTGAACTGGATTAATACAGGAGTGCTGATGCCTGTTATTGGGATTGGGATTTCATTACGGAGGGGATTCGGTACGTAGGCCACCATGCTGGGCCCATTGTTCCTATAACCCCAAGTGGGGCAGCCCCGGGAGGAAGGATGAGGCGAAGGAAACAGAGGGTGGTTGACCCAAGTAGCCACGACAGTACAGAGGGCAGGGTCCCTACAGTTTACGTGGATGGAGACTTCCCCCGACAGGCCAGGACAACGAACCCTCTCCCCCGCAGCGGGACGGCAAGGAGCCCAGCAGCCGAGCCCTAATAGTCCAAGGCAGGCAATCCGAGCCCCAAAGGTCCCTGGCTGGCGGTCCCGAAATGGTCCCAGCAGAGGACCGGCAACCGGAAGTAGTTTTCCTCAGAACACTCATCCTGCCATGCACCGCCGAGACACCCGCCGACACTTTCACCCTGAAAGAGACCACCAGATGAGAGATGATATGAAATGATAATGGAGATAAAATGGAGGGACAGGAAATTCGGGGGATGTATTTAACCTACCCAGCATTCGCCTAGCGACCCGGGGAAACCCCCGAAAAAAACGTGGGAAAGTTAGGTTGGCCACGGGAAACGAGCCCGGACCTCCCGAATGAGGGCCACAGACGAAAGCACCTGAGCCATCCCACTCGGTATGCCTGTTATTTATAGTTTTTGAAATTTGCAGGAGACCTAATAAAAATAGCTCTTGCAGGGTGGGTACGGACCCGGGGAGTTGGCGGAACAAGCAACAGCATTATAAGGTTTCTGCTGTAACTTCTTATATTTACGTTAGATCGTATGAACATGTTTTTCATTTTTCATCTCAGTTACCTATTTCGACCAATCTATCGTCAGTAATAGCGGAAGTTCTATCCAACTTGCATAGTTTCCTTCCGTTTGGGCAGCCTTGAGCGGCGTCAGTTCTGCTTCGTGTTTGGGACTGGCTAAACATAATTAGTGTTTGCTGGTGCCGCCGCCGGCACATCCCTTTGCCCTTCCTGTGATGACTGATGCCTAGGGATGAACAGCACTACGTACTGGTTGACGTTTCTGGCTATATTCACCCACTCATTTCGGAACCTTGGTATTTAAAGTAGTAGCTTTGTCCTGGTATTAGGCAATTTAACATCACGCGCATTTTGCCAGGAAACTATCATACTCGTTTCCATTATGCACACTCCCTTTGTTTATTTGCATAACAGGTCAATAAAAGAAGTGGACAAAATGGTACTGTATGAAATATATGAACCTCTTCAAACATTCTAAAGCGTTTCTGTGAACTCGGGCAAGTGCTGTCGCAATATCATCAGAAAGTTGTGGAGTTTCAAGATCAGATACGAATATTTTTTGAACATCTGACTATGTGATTTCTTTATCATCTTTGTACCTGCAATAGTTTGCATAATGCAAAACCTTTGTGCGACAGTTTGATTGGATTAACTTGTAGATAGCAAAATAATCTTGTGTCCGTATAGTTTGGAAAACTAATAGAGATAGGCTTAACAATTATGTCATGTAATGTTAAGATTTATAATAGACCTTACTAAAACCAAAAGCTTAATTTCTGTGTTTATAAGACACCTACCTTCTTCGCGAGCTGTATAGATGCATTTTTTAGACGTGCGTATGACGTAATGTTACGCAGTAGTTTATGGTCGAGTCTACTTGTTAATTTAGAAGATAAAGGAGGCTGAGATTAGTCATCTACCATCTATCCCACTAGCTTTATCGGCAATCTGCTGGTGAAAGCAGAGATCTTACCCCTACTGTTGATTCGCATGATGTCACTCGCGCACATCCGAGAAAGGTCATGTGCCACGTCTAAAAATGCATCTTTAGGTTCCTGTGCTTCCTTTAGTTTATCTGTTTCCTCCTGGAGGTGGCAGAGTGCAGTGAGTGAGTTGTCCCCCTTCCTTGTATAACCTATACTATGTTCTTTAAACATCTGGTAGCCTTAAAAAGCAGTATATCACCCAAAAACGGCGAAGATCCTACTGAAATAGATGGATTCGCAAAATGTACACCTTACACTGATGAAAGTAGTATATATATATATATATATATATATATATATATATATATAGGCACACAATTGAATTTTGAATAAGTCTCTCCACGTGTGATACATCTTATGCTTTTGCAATATCAGATCTGTCTTCTATTTGCTGCTGCCGACTGCTACTGTTGTGAACTTTTCCTTAGAGCACGTGTGGATGGGACGAGGATAGACAACACCAGTTAAGTTGGCTAGTGAATTTAATGGAGGTTGATTAATGAGCTATTTGAACTGAATTACCGACAGTTTGAAGATATAGATTGAAAATATTTATGAATCTTAGTTCGAGAAATTGTAACTATAGAAGAAAGCTATCTTTTAGCTTCTAAAGTTTCAGCACCTTACAGTTTAAATATAAATATGTATCAAAGTAGCCGTGGGTAGCCAAAATACCAATGCAAAGCTCGTCTTTCGAAAACCATCATATATGTATAACCCAAGCGCGGGTTTAGGTGCTAAAGGGTACCGGTGATCGATAATATAAAACAACTCTGAAACAAATAAAAGACACACTAAAAGACACAACTTTTAGAAATAAACGCTCTTTTCCTAGTTAAGTCCCGAATACTTCATGACCCCATTCCAAATTTGAAACATAGATGTTGAAAAGTTATTATAAACATTCGATAGAGCTGACTTAATGAAACAAAATATTGGCGTATAAAATACATATCGATAAGAGAAACCTGCTGAGTAAAGGTGAAATTAAATTCCAAACTAATCCACAAATACAGGAAGAGACTTTTTATTGGAGTCAAAAGTAAACAAATGAGATCATTGAGAGGACACAACACATGAAAAACAGAAATGTCAACATTAGGAAAGAAGAAACCAAGGGAATCAAAGATGAAGGTGAATGAATAGGACTCCACCTCAGCAAGTAATTTATCTGTGCATTTTCTTGGACCGTTGGTTGGTTTTTACGTGTTTAGAGAAGGATTACGTGCAACTGGCGTAAAGAAAGTAGGAGAAAATGAGTTAAAACAGAGGATGCCATCTAAACGTTGCAACTCTGGTTCCTACACCACGACTAGTTCTCTTGGTTACGTTAATTATATAAGCATGCATTTTAAGAAGAGTGAGAATTCTTACCTCACATTGTTTTTATAAGCACTAATTTGCATCAAGCTCGGATCGATTATCTGCTACCTGGAGCATCCCATGAATTTATTAATTAGCATTATCATGTAGATTTATACGCGGGAAGACTGGATCAGAGGAAGCCTCTGAAACAACTTTCTCAAAGCGAACGACCGTGAAGGGAAACTCTGTGTTCAAATCAAAACATACTGTGGTGGGTTATACGCTAGGTCTATCACTTACTAGGAGAACCCGCAGCTCCGTTCGCTTTGTTGCGCGAAATGTGTAAGTTCTCTTCTCCTCACCTCTCCTCTTCGTTCTTCTTCGATTCTCTCCCCTTTTTCACCCTTTCCTTTTTTGTTCTCTCCTTTCCTCTATTCCTCTTTTTTGTTTTTCTCTACTCTTCTCTTTTATTTTTTCCTTTTTCGTTTTCTTCTCTTTTTATCAACTTCTCTCTTCTCCCCTACATGACCCTGTTTTCTTTACCCTTCTCTCTTACTTCATTTCTACTCTTCTTCTGACAACTGCATCACGTCACTCTAATTTATAAATGTATGTCACTGAAGAAAGCCAGTATCCTCTGTCCAATCGCTGAGCGAGATCACTCCGCGGTATCAGTGAGATTCGCATTAGGCAGGTCCACATTTCAAATCCCGCCAAGGCCGATTATTCTGACAGGTTTTTTCAGTCCTCATAACTGACATATACCGGAAGGTACTTTAAACGTAGGCCCGGAGCGTTTCCCTGGCAAAATTTCTTTCCCAATTACCATTTCATTCATATATCATTAATATCCATCACTTGTAGTGCTCTGTCCAACCACTGTGCTTATCCTGATTATCTTCCCTCCATTCCCTCCATATTTTTCTTTGTCAAAATTATATTTTGTAACCCTCATTCTCTATTTGCTATAACTCTATGCCAGTCTTGGTAGTCTTTCCTTATTTAACTCTAACCATATCTCTGCACTATGCCAGTAGACTTATCAATATGTCTTCTACAAAATCATACTTTACTTCCATTTTATTTTAATTATTTAATATATTACCCTTTCTTTTCTAGAAACCTGATGTCCAGTAGCACATTTGCTTTTAAAAAATTTAAGTATTTCCAATCTTTTATCTCTATTTCTCCATAATTTCCCCCTCTCTTTCCCTCTCTCTCTCTCTCTCTCTTCTACTCGCTCACTCTAAGACTCCATGGCATCACTCAGAGCATATAATTTGCCAATGATGCTGTAAAAATTGTTTCTAGAGGGTTATTATTAAACATTAAGTTAAAATTAAAGCTATTTAACGGTGGAAAAAAAAACTTGTTACCCTTTCTTAATCTTCTTTTATGCCTGGAAATACAGTGTTTCTTATGGTAACTGGTTTATGTGCCTAAGGAAATTGCAGTAACGAAAAACTGATAAAACATTTTAATAACCAACTTAACGAAATATGATAAAGAAACTTGTCAGAAACAATGTGTGTTTTATCTGATGCTATTTGAACGTTGAAATGATCTGAATAAGAGATTCATTTCTACCTTTTAATTCTGCCTCAAATTGTCTCCTTTCCCCTGTAGAGAAGACGCAATACATATATCCTGCTTTCTAAATGGGAGACAAATATGTTATATACCAAATTTCATAATAAAGGTTAACACTTGGGACGTCACAAGCAAGGGTATTAGGGTTGCCATACATATTAGACGAGTCCATAGTTCTGCTCGTGTTACTGCATTAGCTGTAGAAATTCATCTTGCATACCCTCACTTTCTCGTAACGCTCCTTTTCTACCTTCGGTCTGTTCAACTTCATCTCTCTCTATCTTATACACTATCTCCCACTCCTTCTTTATCTGTCACTCAACTCCTTTTTCTCTCCTCCCCTTTGTAATATCTCCCATTCTCTCACTTTGCATCTTCGCTTGCGGTTCTCGTTAACTCTCCATTCTTTGTGCAGTGTGCCTCTGATGTGACGTTTTAAAACCAACAAGAAAAAGTTTTTAATTTAAATTATGTTTGCAAAATGATTGTATCCACGCCATTTTGGTGCTAAGAGTTTGTGTATGCAAATATAGGAGAATATAGAATTGTAAGGTCTTAAATGTTAATTCTAGCGAAACGTTTCCAAAATAAAACCTGCCAGAAATATAATTATATATTTTGATATATAATATTTTTAAAAGAAATTAATGTTAATACGAATGCTTAGATTGCTTATATATTATCATTTTAATGTCATTATTAATATTATATTTATATATTTGATTTCTGAAGCTTACATTTATGTCAAGATGGCAAGTACAGATAAAATGTAGCAAACACATACTCTCACACACATACAAACATGCACATATTGCAGTCCAAGATAAAGCATGCTACTTACTATTCGTTCTTCATACTAAACAAAAACAAAAGAACTATCGGAAACATTTCGGTTGCAATTTTGTTTTAGAATAGATGAAATCTATAGAATGAATGAGACAGAGAGATAGTTATAGCTTTCAATATGTGGATCAATAGCGTGAACTTTGCCTCAGTGTGAAGGTAATACGTGTATGTATTACAGTAAACACGCAGGGTATTGGGTACATGTTTGTGTTATAAAGTTGTGTGTTTGTTTTGCCATGAGCAAATAGTCATGACAGTCTGCTGTATGTGCTGCATATTTTGTTGTTGAAATGGGAGCAACAGGATGGTTATTATATTACTTTGATGGCTTTTCTCTTATGTTTTTACAAAGGCTTTTAGTGCTATTCACGTTTTATGTGCACTTACGTTTCACAAACATTTTTATGAAATAAGATGCCAAAAATGAATGCTTAGAAGCACTGCATTTTAACAACTAAAATAAACAGGTATAATGCACCAGTTTTAATTAGTAGAAGCTCCTTGCATGGCTGTTACGTTTTTCAGATAACAGAAATTATAATTTAGCAATGTTATTGGAGGGTTCTCAATATTCTCTATGAATATTCATGATTCACTAAGAGGAATTAATTCTAAACCAAAACGTGCGGAAAAGTAATTAATATTTTGTTCTTTTATCATAAAAGTTCACATTGAAAAGTATTTTTTGGAAACATCAGAAATTTCCCCTCATTGAAACAGGGTATCCTAACACGATCGAATTCAGGCTGTTTGAATAAGAGACGCACTGGTACTCCGCGAAGGGGTGCTTTGAAATATTATATAACTATACTTATGTGTATTAAATGTTCACGAATTTGTGAGAGCATTTATACTTCTTGTTTACTTTCGTTACTACGCAGCGTAGAGGACATATGCTAATCCATCCGATACTTGATATTGAAATTATACCTAAAATACATTTTTGGGCCCCTTGAGTCCACCAAAATATATGAAAAGGACCTATGTGTGCATTTATGTGAGCAGCATAACTCAAAGACGAAGAGATTGTAAATAAAAAAAAATTCGTATTACTTTTATGACCTTCCACAAATTAATATATTTATATTCATTTGTTTACATATATAAGGTATCTTTCAGCTCAGGAACATCTAAACTGTTACTCTTTCCTCAATCTCTAAATCTCCCCTTTATTCCTCCTTCCTGTTTCCAAATGATATGAAATGTTGCTTTTAGAAAGCTCACAATGAAGCTGCAATCTGTCTTAAGCATACACACAGCTCGAAATTAGTCAACATTTTCAAAAATTCTAATATAAAACATGACTTAAACCTTTTAGTTCATACTATGGCTTTTGCCCCTAGAACCTTAAGCACGTGACCATTTCATTGGCCAATACCATAAGGCCTAAGTACCTGTATTTGTTTATAATGCCCTGTACTGACTTACGATTTATCTATTACCTTTGCACATTAACAGTTCTCTACTGAATGAAGTTTGTAACCAATTTTATTCAAATTGCCTACAGAAACTCTGAGAGGATGGACCTAAAACTACCACTTAGTTCACCTTTAAGCTGAAGATGTAAAAATTATTTCAACCACTGAGAATAAATCCTTCCAAGAGACACATTTAAAACTTTAAACATTTTCTGAAGCAGCTAGATGATTGAAGAAGTTATAGCATCCTGTACTGTTTAATGAGATTTAAAAATGTGTTAGTTGTTTTTTTCGACCTTACGATTTCTGCTTCGTGTGCAATAACTAATTAATTAGTATAATAAAGCTAAAATGCAATTTTTAAAGAATTTTAAGGTATGTGCTTGAAACTTAATAAAGCGCGTAAAAATGTGGTATAGGTAGCAATATATCACAACATTTTAAAAACTTTGAATTAAAGGCTGCAACATTTAGAAATTTCGCGTATGTGTATCCTTAATAAGAACAAAAATAAAAATTGAATTTTAATGGTAGGCAAATTCATCTTTAAATTTCTACCTGTTATATGATCGAAATAATAGTCCTTATTGTTGCTTTTACGTATACCAATAATGGTAGGGAATTTTCTAAATAGTGGAACTTTCTAGGTATATTATGCAACTTTTGACTTTAACTTCTTATAAGAGCAGTAATAATAATATTGATGATGATAATAATAATAATAATAATAATAATAATAATAATAATAATAATAATAATAATAATAATAATAATAATAATAATAATAATAATAATAATAATAATAATAATAATAATAATAATAATAATAATAATAATAATAATAATAATAATAATAATAATAATAATAATAATAATAATAATAATAATAATAATAATAATAATAATAATAATAATAATAATAATAATAATAATAATAATAATAATAATAATAATAATAATAATAATAATAATAATAATAATAATAATAATAATAATAATAATAATAATAATAATAATAATAATAATAATAATAATAATAATAATAATAATAATAATAATAATAATAATAATAATAATAATAATAATAATAATAATAATAATAATAATAATAATAATAATAATAATAATAATAATAATAATAATAATAATAATAATAATAATAATAATAATAATAATAATAATAATAATAATAATAATAATAATAATAATAATAATAATAATAATAATAATAATAATAATAATAATAATAATAATAATAATAATAATAATAATAATAATAATAATAATAATAATAATAATAATAATAATAATAATAATAATAATAATAATAATAATAATAATAATAATAATAATAATAATAATAATAATAATAATAATAATAATAATAATAATAATAATAATAATAATAATAATAATAATAATAATAATAATAATAATAATAATAATAATAATAATAATAATAATAATAATAATAATAATAATAATAATAATAATAATAATAATAATAATAATAATAATAATAATAATAATAATAATAATAATAATAATAATAATAATAATAATAATAATAATAATAATAATAATAATAATAATAATAATAATAATAATAATAATAATAATAATAATAATAATAATAATAATAATAATAATAAACAGGGTGTCTATTTTTAGACTTTGCCTCCCATTATATCTTGCACGGCTTGCACGGAGGAGCTAATTGAAATGCAGTAGAGCGACTTTCTAGGCGGGTTCTAAGGTATGTTACACATCAGGTTTCATAAGAATCGCTTTGGCCTTTCTTGCATGAAAAGGTAAACACACGCACGCCGAACTACCGAACACGCACACTTTAAAAACGTGAGTTTTGGCTTCAGAGTAGCCCATCATTTGTATGAATAATTGACTCTCCCCCAAAAAAGAGGGAAAATTTGGGGGTAACGAAAGTTTTATAAACATTCTATAACGTCACAAAATTTGTCTGGGAAAAATTGGAAAGCAGAAACATTTAAACATTTGCTACAGCATGGCCTTTCTTGGAGAAAGGAGTGGGCATAGGAACCTGATGGGAAAGGTAGAGTACGCCACAGAAGCCACTGCGTATTTACTTCTTTATTTTCAAGGAAGTTCCTTCGTGTATTTTCAGTGAAACTTTTATTAAGGAATTCTTTGACGCTGAAGTTAATGCACATAACGCAAAAACCAGGTACAAAGAATGCATTGCTATTACAAATAGCAATTTTTAAGGGCCTATCAGGGCATTTATTAAGAAAAAGTAAACCACAAGTAAATATTATAATTCAGCAATTTAACCAAATGACAGTAAACAAAGTAAAACAAAATTGAATATATCGTAAGAATGTTGGATAATAATCATTTTATAAGCATTATTTAAAATCAAAATACAATCCTAATAGTTAATAATGCGAATATTTTACCAATAATGGAAGGGATATAAAATGGAAGGTAATATTATGAAAGGATCACGGTCATAAACCCACGAAGGATATGTGGGGTTTCTCCAATAATACTTTCGACTCTTCCCACCAGAAAATATGGTAAATTACTTATTAATTATTTACCCGTAACTTAATAACCGTATTCCAGGTGCCTGGTTTTTTAAATTGACTCTGTTTCCTTCCCAACAAGCTGTGATTCTTATTTTATACAAAGTGGCAATATGATAAACTTTGTTTTTTATTTTTTTCAGCTCTGCAGCCGGTGGCTTATTCGGCTCAGAACCCAGAAGGAAGGATGACATGGGAATACCCAACAGGAGAGCAGAACAGTTGGGCGGGTCCTTCACAACAGTAGGCAGTTTCTTCAGTCCGGCGGAGTTCCAGGTTGCTTGCCATAGAGAGTCCACCACCAGCCAGCCAGCTCCGGTTGATCTAGTAGGCCGGTCGACTACAGCGTCGTCCCTTGGCCGCACCACAGGCGGCTTCGCTGACTCTTGCTACGTGGAAAGATGGGATTGAAAGACTGAAATGATTGAAATAAAAGGAAGTGAAACGGCGAATATTGAATAAACAGGCTTCCCAGCATTCAGCTGGTGGAAAAAGAAAAAAAAAAAAAAAACATATAAATTCATGATCAGGAATGCTGACAGCTGAAATCGAAACTTAACCTCCCAAATGTGAATTACAGACGATACCACCTGAGCTATGCCGCTCGCTATTATCATGGATACTCCCAATCCTCTACCTTCTCTTGTATCCTACATTCAACAATGCACGATTGAAGTCGTATCGTGTGAAAATAATGGTACATTCTCATGGTTATCTCTTTCTACTATCGTTTACGTTTCTAATGACTTCTGAAAACTATTAATAAAAATACATATTTTTATGTGTATTTCATTTTATTCCAATTGACCTTTGCAGAAATACTTTCATTACGCAATTGTTATAGAAACAAAGGTAGCGGAGAATAGGAAATCCACAGTCAGATGTTTTAATGCTATTGTGATTATGCTTCCCTTGAGAATCCATACTGTTTCAATGACATGGCATGAAACATCTGAATAGATACAGCGTTTTTGAAAGTGAGTGTTGAATAAACCAAAACAAAAAATTGACATCACAATGAAACGTTATTTCAGTTAAACTATGTGTTCCACAGAGGTATACACGGGCATTAGGCAATATTTTGTCTATTAATTATGGTTTACACATTATACAATTTGTTTACCAATATTTATTCTAAAATTTCAAAGAACGTTCGCGTAGAAAGCAAAGCAATATTCAGGGATTAAAATTCATATTTTTGTGTGTCAACTTTTTAGATGGACAGTTGCCATTACAGACGATTCCCTAAATCTATTTTAATTTTCACTGAGAGTTCCCTTAGTTCAACATAGTCACTTCATTTATGTGAACTCGGCAGACTGTGCACTACCACTTCACCTTGTTCCATGACGCAGCGGCGAATCGAGAGTGTCGATGTAGCGAGCAGTCGAACAAAAGACGGTCCAATTCCTTGC
>CM060948.1:44896758-45015806 GCA_030765055.1 Mantis religiosa | reverse complement strand
TTTCCATTATTATTCCATTTCTTCTTGTATTTCCTAATTCTACTAAAGCTACTTCCCTAGGTGCTGATCTTGGTAACTTTCATTGTCATCATCACCATCACCATCACCATCATCATTAGATCCGTCTCCTAATCCAAGATATTACTGAAGGCGGAAAACATTTCATAACATATACGTATAGTAAACAACTTTTTTCTTCTTTGGAGTAGCCAAGTTGTAGTTAAGCAAGTGAGTGCTAGTAGAGCTCCGAGCGTGATGTTTTACATCCGAGTGCAGGACGGTTGTGCCCTGTTCTGCCTTGAACTGTCTGTAACCTTGACACCACTGCCCTAAAAATGATTTGAAATGTATTTTGATACTTTTTCTGTGAAAAATTTCAGAATTCAGAGCTTATAGTGAAAAATGTACTGCGCTTTAGGTACAAATATTATGATTACAACCATAAAATATGAATCAAAATAAAGACAAAACTTCAGTTTATAAGACTACATGAAATCAAAGTTTGTTATTTGTGGCAAATTTCGTCATTGTCTCTCTTTAGGATGTCACTGAAAATAGGACTCTGGTGTTGTGAATATAATATTTGGGTTTATTATTTAATTAGTATTGTTAGTCCATATTATACATTAGCCGGTTAGCTATTCTTATTTGTTTTATGAATAACAAAAACCAGAAAAGGAAGGCATTTTATCGCCCTAGGGGTTCCTCCATTCAAAAGTCATTGTTTAAATGAGAAACAATGGGAAGAATGATTTTATCATTTAGGAAACCGGTTGGTGTTCGTGATCCAGCGTCAGGCAATGATCGTAGTATACTGATTTGTGATAATTACTGATTACAAATATTTCCCTAGTTGCGCTGAAATGTAAATATGCAATATTCCTAATGTTTAAAGGATGACTCTGAAGGTAATTTGTTTGCCTCAGTAGCCCTTTCTATTTAAAAGCACTGCTTTACCATGCTTGATCTTTATCTCGAACCCTTAAATTTAAATTCATGATCGCTCTGACCATAATTTATGGGTAACTCCTAGCTTTTCCAGTAAAAGATTGGAGAATGCATTTAATCTACTACTTCGAATGACTACCCGGGCTTCTTCCTTAATTCTTTTATCTTTTCAGGAAAAGGGTTTCCCTTCCTTATGGGTTTGCTGCATAATTTTAAATGTATAATTTAAAGGCGGTTATTGGCTAACGAATACTTACTATTCCCGTGAACTTCATGCGTCTTGTGTATTTATGTGTTTGAGCACTAACAAAGTTCTATTGAATGTACATTTCTTAATTATATATTGCAAGTAGAATAATGCTTCTTAAAACCATTTTCATACTCCCAGGTTCTTTGCTAAAACTTTCTTTAGGAAACTCCTTTGTTTGAAAATGTATATAATACAAATAAAGTTCTCCACAGACGCAATAGGAAATTATGTTGGGTGGACGTGTAATAGATGCACGTACATAATCTTAAATAAAATTAAAATAACACTGGGCAACAATGAAAATGTTTCGGGCTTAAAATAATGAATTTACATGTACTTCCATCTGCTAAATTAAAAAATCACAATAAATATGATAAATTAGCTCTTGTTTTGAAGATAAAGTGACATTTCACTTTTGCAGTGAAGATTTTAAATTTGGGGGAATTTTTCGTAGTTGGCACACCTGTCAAATAATAAAAAACAATCAGAGAGAAACTTTGTAAGTTAAGTGACGCAAAATTTAAGGAAGGCATTTTTGTCGGACCACAAATAAGAGAACTTGTAAAGGTTTCTGCATTTGACCAGATTTTGGAGGGGAGGGGAAAGGAAGCTTCGGAAGCCTTCAAGGACTTTTAGGCAACAAAAAAGATGACAACTACAAGCATTTGGTGACAGTGCTCCTGCAAACATACCGTAACCTTGGGTGCAACATGTCCCTTAAAATCCATTTTCTCCACTCCCACCTAGACTTTTTCCCTCCTAGTTGTGGAGCTGTTAGTGATGAACATGGCGAGAGATTCCATCAGGACATTTCTGTTATGGAACAAAGATATCAGGGCCGTTGGAATGAAGTAATGCTTGCGGATTACTGTCAGTCTTTGCTTAGGGATTCTGCGGAACTCCATCACAAGAGGCAAGACAAAAGACGTCGAAGTCAATAGGCCACCATATTATTCTCTTCAGACACGACTATCTGCGAAGTAGTTTTCCAGCAATTTAGAACCCTTAGCATGTAATTACCAGTTAAAAAATCAAATGCACTTTCATTGTTGTTAGCATGATGTAAATAAAATGCATCTTTTTCTCTCAATTCGTTAATATGTAATACTTCCACATTGTGTATATCATAGAAACTAGACCTAATAAAAAATTTACATTGTCATGTTTGTTTTTCTCAACCCAAAATTAGTACGAATTGCCTCATGAAGTGCTCTAAATATTCAAAAATTATTTTTTGTTGCCCAGTATAATTAAACACAAAGAGATTTTCAATTTAAGGTCTACCTAGGAAACAGAAATTTTGGACTGGAAGTTGATGCACGTTCTTTTCACATCGATTGCTTATACACTGGAAAAGGTTGCTGCACGCATTAGTCGTTAGTTTGATGCAGCTTATTCTTACGTTGTAAATTTTGAAGCAGTGTGGCCTATCCTCAGGGTAGAGCAAGGGTTCCGTCAAAGGGTATGCGTGGATGTGTATGGGAGTGAGGATGATTCTAATGACACTGGAATGCAAGTTTCAGACTGGTTTAATGACTAATTCTTTTTATCATCACATAACTCGCGAAGTTGCCGGCCAAGGGATACCAATATACCACTGTTCGGAGTTACCGTATGTCAAATGTATATTACGCGAAAACACTTAATTCCTTATTTACGTAGGTAACGATAGATACCTTTTGTACTCCGTTCTGGTCTGCCTTCTCCGAAGACCGAACCAGTTGTATCTTTCTTAATGGACCGCCAGCCCAGTTGTGTGTTCCTTACTGCAGCTGCGTTTGACTTTCACCTATTGAAGTCTGTCTTTATTTACATCAAAACTCCTTTTGGGACTATTTTGTCTATTGTGATTATTAGTCTTGGTCATGCCATTATTAAGGGTCAGAACAATGTATTTTCAAACGGAGTCAAGTGTTATATCTACTTAGAATCCCTGCTAAGATCCCACTTTCTCCCAGCACTTTGTTAAACTATTCACCCCAACTGCACCTGCACGCGTTTTAACAAATATACCATGTTCCTTTGAAATGCATTACGTATTTTTATTCATTGCATCCCTCAGTTTTGATATCAACGTGAAAACAAATAAACGGAATAGTATATGTGTTCACAATAATGTTCTGTCCAACATTTAAATTAAGCTTAATTACAATGGGTATCATTTTTCTTTCTCTTATAAATAACTGCTTTTAGTCTTAAGCTTATCAACAAGCACTGTTAACAGAAGAAATAGTGAAAATTAATCTATATGACTGATGATATCAACACTAACACAACTACAAATTCCAGGTTGAAGCCTGTACCTGCAATACCATATAGATGCATATATGACAATAAAGCATTTGCTCTTTAATTAAAATAAATAATGCAAATAATATCAAACAAGTAATGGACTTATGAATAAAGTTACTGAAATATATTCTACAAATAGTGTGTGCATGTAATAAAAATTAGTGAGCAACTTTAGTTAACCTACAGAGCTTTAGGACTAAGATTTTTCGAAAAATCTCTATAGCCCTATATTACTGACCTTTTTGTTTCTGAGGTCACACGTTTTATTGTTCTCCTTAATAATTTCTCTGCGCCTCTGACTTTTAATTGCACTCTAAGTGGGTACTCCCAAGCTAAAGTGGTTTCATGTAGTTGAAAACGCCTGTAAAGTTATAAAAAAATACAGTTTATTCGGAACTTTTCAGAGAAAATATCTTTATTCTGCACAGAGCATAGACATTGAAAGTAAACCAATTCACAAAGGCCTTCTAGCAATTCTAGATATACTTTTGAATTGCCCAAGAAGGATAGAGCATTGGCAGAGAAAGAAGATGGTCCGTGGTTCAGTTCACGGCTACGAGAGATAAGATTTATATCCCGCAGCTGTCCAACCTCAACATATTCACATGTCGGTCTGGATAGCTTAGTTAAGTGCTCGCCCATTGATCCCAAAGTCGCGAGTTCAAACGCCGCCAAGACAAATGGTTTTTAAGTGCACTGAAAAGTGACAGCTCCAAGTTGTAGATTTCCGGTATATGAAAGAAGTGCTGCAGGACCAAATTTTCGCACATCAGTGGCGTAACTATGATCCTGGCAATTGACAACTTTGGTAACAAACACAATATTTATTTATTTAACTTATTCATAGATAGTGTGTAAAAGTAATTAACAAATAGGTACCGGTATAGCTTTCAGAATTACACTGAAACTATTTTGTTTTCACAAAAACAAGATATACTTTTCACTATCCACATTTGGAGCTATTTGCTGTCTTCTAACGCTATAAAGAAAAATTGCAAATCTGAACGAGCTCTAAATTTTCCTATACCACACTTCTGTCTCTTTCTTTTATATTTTTATAATTATATAAAGCTCTGTAAATTAATAAAGAATTATGAGAACAACTCAGTGCACCCGTTTGTTTGTTTGTTTGTAATTCTACGTCCTCCAACGTTAAGTCATATCGGACGGCGAATGAGATAGCTGAAATGATGCTCAAATGTGTCCAGGGTCCATAGAGCTTAGAGCTACCCGACATTCGTATTTAAGGATAAGGGAAACCCCGCAAAAAACCTTATCGAGGTAGCTCACCCTGGCCGAGATTCGAACTCGGGACCTCTTGAACGTGAGGCAGACACGCTACCATCTACGCTACCGAGGCGGGCAATGCACCTGTTTCATATCATGACGTATGTAAAGCTTAAGATACTTCAAAATCGTTAGGGTGGTATATGATAGAGTTTGGATAAGTAGAGCCAGACGTAAAATATATATATATATATATATATATATATATATATATTCAGAACTATAGCCGGAATTTGAACCACGGATCTCCAGCTCTACGTCCTGTTGCTCTAAACTACTGAGCTACTATGGCCAACATGCCGACGTGACATTAAATTCTCCGACTGACTTTGTGGGTTTGTAGAATTAAAAGTCCAACTTGCAGAAATTCAAAATGTTCTTTATTTCCGTAGAAATACACTTTGTTCAATCCTCAAAGAAGCAGGCCGCGCCGTGGCTCAGTGGTTAGACCGCTTGGCTCTCACCAAGGCGGCCCGGGTTCGATCCCAGGCGACCGCAAAGTGAGATTTCTGGTGGACAACACGGCGCTGGTGCGGGTTTTCTCCAGTCTTCATCTCATGTATCATTAGTGTCACCGCCTGCGGTGCCGTATGTAGTAAAAGTGGGCGTTAAACGCTACATATTTCACATTTTCACAGAAGCAGCATTACGTCGCATACATAAGGTCTATGACCACAACAAACAGCGTTCTGATTACATCTGTTTACAACATCAACTCTCGTTACAAGCTTTACAACCGTTTACTCCTGTTTACGACTTACCCTTGGCAAGTCGTCGCTACATTAAATACCTCATTGATAATTCGAGACTGTTCTGTAACAGTCAAGAGATCGAATGTTCTGTCAGCAGACGAAACTCCAACATTCTAGACGTGAAACTTAATCTGTGCCGGCAAGTCTTTTATTTCCGCGCTGTCTTTATTTGTTCCGGCATAGTCTTTATCTCCGTGTTGCCTATCAGTTCCTTTGTGTGCACAAGCTGCGCTATCGCGATCGGGTTCCCGGCAATATGTTTCCCGGTAAACCACTAACAGTTCTCATATACAAAGAGACACGCACCTTTTGTGGCGACTTCCTGTGCTTTAAGTACTTAGTCCCAGGCTTCAGGTCAGGTAAATTGATGGAAATTATCATTTCTTCCGCACTAGCCGTGTGTAGGCTAAGGTTTGGAAAGAAGACTTTTCAGTTGGAGAATTTTACGTCATGTCGGCATGTTGGCCATGGTAGCTCAGTGGTTTAGAGCAACCGGATGGAGACCGGGAGATGTGTGGTTCAAATCCTGATTGTGATATTGAATTTTTCAGTCTGGCTCTACTTATCCAAACCTTAGTCTGCACGGCCAGTATGGAAGAAATGAAGAATTTACCTAAAAACATAGTGGTTTAACTATTAAGCCTGGGACTTTAGTATTTACAGCATATTAAATCGCCACAAAAGGTGCGTGTCTCATTGTATATGAGAACCCCTAGTGGTCTACCGGGAAACATACGAGTCAGTTGTCAGTTGGAGAATTTAATGTCAGGTAGGCACGTTGGCCATAGCAGCTTAGGTGGTTAGAGATACCGCACGGAGAGCGGGAGATCCGTGGTTCAAATCTCGGCTATTGCAGTGATTCTTTTTTCAGTCTGGCTCTGCTTATCCAAACCTTAGCCTACACACGGCTAGTGTGGCAGAAATGATTATTTCCATATAATAAAGTGTCAAAAGAAGATGTTTTACACATCATTTAGGTCTAAAGACTATATGGAGGCAAAAGAAATTCCGTGCTTGCTGAATCCTTGAAAGATAATGATCTTAAATACAACATTTGGTAATAAGCGATCTCCCTCTCCCTATTTCTCTCTTTCTCTGTCTCTCACCATATATAAAAACGTAGAAACACATGCACAGGCATATTTTAAAAAATCCCTTTGAATTTGAGGAAATTCAAGAGGTTAATTTTTTTAGTGAAATTGTTAAATTGAACCTTTTAATTCAATATCTACCGCTATTCTAAGGATGGTAAGCGATAAAGTATGCAACCACTTAAATTATAAATCATTAAGATTTTATGAATAGTTGAACTTCGTTATGGGAAACTAGCTGTATATTCTCTTCTCACATTTTATTCCTCAAGGAATGGTTGAGTGGTGGTGGTGGCAGCGGCGTTGGCGGCGGTGGTTGTTTTCCAATTTAAACGTCTGTTATAAGAAGAATATAAGTAGTGTCAAAAAGATATAATAAGAAAATTTTCTTTTTCTGTCGCATATCTATATTAGGCACTAGAAATATCGTAAACCATCGAAATTTCGATATCGCTTTTCAACGGTAATTCACATTTTTGAACCCTTAGAAAAGCAGTCAGAGTAAATAGTGAGTTTATGTGAGAGAAGAAAGAATAAAGAGCACCATAATTGTAAACCGAAAAGTAAAATAAACAGCACATTTCAAGAAGTGATCTTCAAGAAGTGCTTTAAATCTAATTTACTTATTTTTCATATTTTTAAAACTTCCTTTAAAGTCTTTGAACAAAGAGCTACTAGTTTCGGATATTTAAAAGAGTGAATATTAATTTTTAACTTAGTAACCTAGTTTCGACGTATTTATATAACGCAGAATCATAAAATATAGATAAGTGCTTAGGAAATATAAATAAAACACTTCGAGCTGATTCAAATAGCTTTTGTCAATATTTTGGAAATATTAATTGTTTTAACTTTCACAGTTATACCATCTGATGGACTTTTAAACTTTGAAATCACTATTTTCTTTCCAGTGTTTTCTTTCTAATGCAGTTTGAACACTGTTTTAGCATGTTGTATGCAACAAATTAATTCCAGCTTGAAATATGCATATACATTTTTTTAAACTGAAATCCTTCGCTGATTTCTTTGATCTTCTATCAGCACAGAAGCAACACAAGTAATCTTTTGTCCTTTTTTTCTCTACTAGGGAACTGAAATTGTGTACCCTCTTTAACTGACATGAGTCTTAGCGTCCCATTCAATATCATACTAATTTCACTCAGAAGTCTTTTATAAGTTCTAAGGTTTGTTATGTACCGTAAATTTACAACATGGGACCACCGACATTATTTCCCTTCTCAAGGAAGCTTAGTAAAGACTTTTATGCCCAAAATGGATCCATAACCCTCAGCTAGTTTAAATTCTTTCTCTTACTTGTGAACCGCAGGAAGACTGCATTTCTCTTAGGAGCGGCTATTAACCGCCAAAGGTAAGGTAAGTACATACATGAAACAGAATGCTTCGATGACGATCACTACGCAGAGTCATTCTGTTTGTTTGGGTAGAGCCACGTAAGCTGCACTAGCGTAAACTCCATTGTTCTGTCCGTCAGTCTGCCTGAGTGCTTTGCATCCATCTGGTCCCATCCGGGTTCCTCTGGACCAATTGAATATGCAGAGCACACATGACAGTGTCAGGCATCTTTAAAAGTTGTGCTTATATTTGACCACTCTGTTAAAACTTATCTCAATCATCATGACATTAGCAGTGATCGACTTAACAAAGTACGTTTTTAGGCACTGCCTCTTTGTAGTTGCCACCACATCTGATAGGCTGCAGCCTCTTTCATTTCGTTTTGCTCTCCTCTTGTGTTTTATGTCATACGTTCTCAAGAAGGTAAGGAACGAGAATGGTATGCAATGATCTCAGATAGCTGCTCATGCAGATATGAATTAACAAATTATGCATACCTGTGGAATAGATGTGGCAAGTAAAAGCTTTTATTTTACAAAAGCATAGGCTTCATCTAGGAGAAGAACATTCCTGAAGATTCAACAGTATAGGTAAATGGATCCTTGACAAGGTTAGAATTATAGAAGAGCAAATTGGTTTAATCGCAAGGCAAATGGATATACGATCATTTTTCGAAAAAAAAAGAAAATAATTTAATGTAACAATCATTATACTTTCTCCACCCAGTAGAATATACTTTCATTTCTATTCTGAAACTATTCATAAAATCAATGGATTCATTTTTTCACCACCAGGTAAAATTTTGAACATACAAACATGTATATCAATAGAAAATAATGCGTATGTTAAAGAGGAGAAAAGGCTATTTTCAGTAACTGTTTGACTGTTCTAGAAAAAAAAATTAAATAACCGTTCGATAACAAGTAGTATAAGTATGAGAAATTTTTTGCGTAAAGTTAACAAAATTATGCTTTCAGTGCATTTATCTTGACGGACTCGAGATGTTTATATCAAACCGTGATCCTTCGTCAGTTACAAATATTATCAAACGGAGAACGATCCCTCCCTTCTCCTCCTCCTAACACTCCAGTTCCTGTCCATTTCAGACATCTCTATGTCAATTCGTAACCTATCAGCAAAGCATATCCAAATGTAAATCTATTTTTAATAACTATTGCTCACTTCCCTGGTCATTGTCATTTTCAAAGTCTCTTTTTAATAAAAAAAGTTGTCATTTGAGACAAAATGAGAAGTTGCCAACTGTCTTCGAGTTCCCCCGGTTCCGCCAGGAAGAAGCCTTAAACAGAGATTTTGACGGCATCTGTGGAGTAGATAGTGTGAGTCTGCCTCACGTTCAACAGGTCCTGAGTTCGAATCCTGGTCCTATGGTACATCTTCATCATTATCACCATCATCATCGTCGTACAGCAATAGAGTTCAATATTGATTGTATGACCCAAAAACGAGATCTTGAGAAATTACACTTTGCACACTTGGAGGCCTTTTCATTCATCGGCCGATATGACGTAACGTTGGAGGACGTTAAAGAAGAAAACTCTCGGTCCACATCAAGGCTGGTAGGTGGCCATAGGCCATAGGAAGGCCGGCAGTCTGAGATGCACAGAGGCTCTTAAAGATTTGAAGCTTGATTATTTTGACACACCGGTGAGTTTCTCAGAAAAGACTTCTCTCTGACGGAACAGGGGATATCTCGATCTACCCAAGGAGGCTCCTTGTAAGGAGACATGGGGTGACCGAGAAGAAAAGAAAAAACCGTACGCCCCTATATTATGATATATATTGAGCTATCTGTGACTAGTGCTTCCCATATCGGTTGGATAATCGCCCACCTGTGCCTAGCGTATGTGGACATGAGGCGTGATACAGTTAGCAGGCTCAGGCCCGCTTTGGGCTATTACGCCATGGATTACGTTACTACTAGCGTCACTGCCCGTAGCGCTGCACAAAGAGCCGGCCATTGAAAGTATTTGCGTAAAACACACACATACACACACGCATGGAAATAAAACTATGTATATTCAACAAGGTAAACTACAGTATACCACAGCAAAGAAAGTCTCCGGGACCTGAGACGGAGTGGTGTTGGTGAAGGTTTCTACACCCTCCCTGGATAGATTTATGACACCCTATGTCAATTCAGTTCCAGACCATTCAACAACATTCTGACGTGTTCTACTTTTGTAAATAAATGTTTCGTTTAGTGTACAGAGGGAAAAGGGCGCATGCTTTTTAATGGTTCTACTCCTTGTGTAGCATGCGTTCTCTGTCACACACATTCGCTGTCCATATCCCACTGTGTAAGGGTGGCACTGGGTAGCACATTCCTCTCAGAGACATACTTTGCGTTGGTGGATAGTACATATAACACACTAAAGATCCAAAGTTGCCATAATCATTTTAATGAAATTGTATCTTTAGATAGTGATATGAGATCGTCTATAAAGTAACGTTCCCCTCAGGTTAGTATGTTCTGCGCTCATGGTATACGAATGCTGGCGGCTTGGTAAGGAAAGTGGCGTTCTTTGAGTAAAAATATAAGGCCGAATAACTAAAAATAAAGACGTTAATTATCCAGAATGAAATGTAAGCTATTATCGCATTCCAAGAAATCCAAAGAAGAAGCATGTTAGGAATGCAGGAGGACAGAAATCCTAAAATGATACCGCGTTATTAATCAAAAGGATGGAACGATAGTGCATGACCCCCCCCCCCCCAAAAAAAACTATGTCGACAGACACGTGGACTTGTAACATTCCTATGGAGCAGATAGACATGTTATAGGGAAACAAACGAACGTTGTAGACTTTTTATCAAAGCTAACATTGTTATTCTGTTCAAATTTATGGGTTAATATTTTACCTCTGGTGTAAGATATGAAGGCGGTGTTAGTGGTGGTGGTAGTGGAGGTAGCTATTAGAGTAATTTAAATCTGTTGTTTCTATAGTGAAAACCATGATTCCGGAATTATTGCTTTAAGCATGTGAAGTACATCGACATATGACAGATAAATGAAAAGATTCAACAAATAATTTTCAGAGTTAACATCATTGCATGAAATAAGAAACACAAGCTGCAATTTTATCAGGGAATAAGAATAGTTATGTGCCGAGGAACTTAGTTACTCATATGTCACTTAGCTAAGGCAATTAGGCGTTCAGCAGAAATTGGTGCCCAAGAAATGCATTAGCTCAAGGTTCCGGTATGTCGAACTGTATGCGTTAAGAAGGCAAGGTTGCAAGTTTACACGTGCGCCAGTTCTGAAGATTAGAAAGGGCAAAGCATTTCTGGAGTGTATGCAGTAGGTAACATAACTAAAGTGGTAGCCCGCCTCTGTAGCGTAGGAGGTAGCGTGTCTGCCTAACCTTCAGAGGACCCGAGTTCGAATCTCATTCAGGGTGAATTATCAAGATAACATTTTTCAGGGATTTTCCCTTATCCTCAAAGTAACTCTAAGCTCTAAGCTCCTGTAACTCTAAGCTCTAGAAGCCTGGGGGCATGAGATCATCATTTCACCCATTTCATTCATCGCCAGATATGACTTAAGCTAGGAGGATTTAAACCTAATAAGGAATCATGGTCTGTTTTTTCTTTTTTATTGTATAACAACTTACCCCATTACATGGTAATATCACATGTTTTAGTTTTCTTTTAGTGTTTAATTTCTACTGCATTAGGTGAGATTTTAGAATGCGCAGTGTTCCTAGATGGCAGTGGGGACAAGAATCTAGGTGAAGTTAAGGGTATTTACTAAAACATATTTCTGGAACAAGAAGGAAATGCTTGTTTTATCCTATTGATTCGCCAAGCTTGATCTGAAGGATCCAACAGGTGTGTTCCCTCCACAGTATGAGGGTTAAGAAGCAACGTCCAACTGCCTACTTATAAAAAATCGGAGTCCATAAGAAATACTTGAATACTGCTCAGTGAGCAATGTTTGTATTATTATTACTATCATCATCAGCATTACATTTTTGTGCCATCAGTTATTTTCTAATTATGCAATACTACGTATTTCAATTTCCCAAAATCTTTGTAACTATCTGAAGTGCTCTCACAATCACTTGTTTAACGCTTCGACATGGAACGAGTGAGGTGTGATATAGCTACCCACTTTTTTTCCTGCTTTCCTAAGTAGAACACAAAATTAATAATATAAAAATTCCGACAGAAAAACTGAGCATATAATCACACAAAAAACGTTTATAAGGATAAATGTTAAAAGATTACATAAGGAAAATTACGTAATTTGAGTGCCTTATGCAAGTTACTGGACTAACATTTACAGTCCATATAATTATAAGGTCTATATGATCAGTGAAGGAATAAGTTTTACTCATTAAGACTCAAAATTTCTTTTCTAAGACCTCAAACTAACTTCAAGAACCAATAAATAGATATTTCGCTTTTGAAGCATTAAATCATTGAGATAGGGTCTGTTTTCTTTCCTTTTTTTCTTTTTTTTCTTTGTAATTTACGTCCTCCAACGTTAAGTCATATCGGACGATGAATGGAATTGATGAAATGGTGCTCAAATGAGCCCAGGGTCCATAGAGCTCAGAGTTACCCGGCATTTGTCTTTCAGGATAAGGGATAACCCTGGGAAACAGAAACCTTAACCATGCAACTCACCCTGACCGACCTCCGAACTCGGGGCATCTTGAACGTGAGGCAGACACGCTACCACCACGCAAATCGACAACAAAGGGTACGTTCACGCTCGCCATCCTGACAATTCTACAATAGAGAGGGTAAAGCCAGACTGGAAAGTTCAATGCCATAGTCGGGATTTGAACCACGGATCTTCTTGTCTCAGTCCAGTCGCTCTAACCATTGAGCTACTATGGCCAACGTGCCAATATGACATTAAATTCTCCAACTGACCCGGGTTTTTCCCGGTAAACCACTAGGAGTTCTCATAAACACATGAGACAACTACCTTAATGGCAACTTACTATGCTGTAGGTACTTTAAGGTCCGGGCGTTATAGTTCGGAACACTATTAGGTACAATTAATTAAGGAGATTTTAATATTATGTTAGTACGTTGGCCATGGTAGCTTAATGGTTAGAGCACTGGACGGAGACCAGTAGATCCATGGTTCAAATCCCGGCTATGGCATTGAATTTTTCAGTCTGGCTCTACCCTTGCATATTACGTCCTACACACGGCTAGTGTGAGAGATCAATTAATTTACAATTCTACAGTTGTTAACGACGTAACAACAGAAATATAGCTTGTTAGTTTAACAAGAGATATAATACGAGTGTTAAGCTGACACGTCTTGGTGAAATGCAATTTTTGTTATACTAACTATTGCTAAACAGGCTAACAGCCGTGTTAAGTCTTAATATCTGTTGGTGAAGTAGGGCATTAGTGTGTAATATAATTGGAGTATGAATTGGCAGTGATTGTGCCTTTTTTAATGAATGCCTCGTGTTTAAACAAGGTAGATTAATTATTATACAATGTGGTTCATATTTAAAGCTATTTTATGAATTACAATCAACGCCGTCCCAGATTCTATATACTTTCATTTCGAACCTGAACTATTACATTTAATGCGAAGACAGCTGTTATTTTCCCATGTAAAACAAGAGTAGTGGCGTCTGAACTTTAACGGAAGGAAATGAGCGTAATCTAGCGCGAAACGTTTGCGGCGGACCACCCAGCAATTACCGGCCAACCGCACAACAAATCTGCCGTCAAATTACTACCGCGTTTAGCAGCATTTTCTTCTGTGTAAACATGTTCATACGTCAGATTTAAAAGATTTGTGGTACAAAAGAGGTTTTAAACGGTTTACAATCTTTATAATTGATTCATTACTTCATCAATATGTTTCATTTTGGTTACAGCCCACCAAACAGGCACATGAAAAAAAAGTCCTGATGTGTTGTATTCACATTATGTATTTCCTCTACTGACCCATGTACAGACTGTGTGAATTCAGTCTCCCAGATAACAATCAGCTTAAAGCTCAGATCCCTGGAAGGGCAATTACGATAGAATAATTAAAACTGGGCTAGGAAAAACAGTCTTGCAAGTTTAGGAAGTCCAATAATGGCACTTAATGGAAGGAGTGTATTTCTAAAATTCACATCTTTTCGTTCGTTTTATTACAGTCTTAAGAAAGTGTCTACTGTAATGTATTATTGGCATCCTCACTGTTTAAAGACCGTGCTCAAGTTATGTAGAGGAACATACACATTGTGTTTATTATTATTATTATTATTATTATTATTATTATTATTATTATTATTATTATTATTATTATTATTATTATTATTATTATTATTATTATTATTATTATTATTATTATTATTATTATTATTATTATTATTATTATTATTATTATTATTATTATTATTATTATTATTATTATTATTATTATTATTATTATTATTATTATTATTATTATTATTATTATTATTATTATTATTATTATTATTATTATTATTATTATTATTATTATTATTATTATTATTATTATTATTATTATTATTATTATTATTATTATTATTATTATTATTATTATTATTATTATTATTATTATTATTATTATTATTATTATTATTATTATTATTATTATTATTATTATTATTATTATTATTATTATTATTATTATTATTATTATTATTATTATTATTATTATTATTATTATTATTATTATTATTATTATTATTATTATTATTATTATTATTATTATTATTATTATTATTATTATTATTATTATTATTATTATTATTATTATTATTATTATTATTATTATTATTATTATTATTATTATTATTATTATTATTATTATTATTATTATTATTATTATTATTATTATTATTATTATTATTATTATTATTATTATTATTATTATTATTATTATTATTATTATTATTATTATTATTATTATTATTATTATTATTATTATTATTATTATTATTATTATTATTATTATTATTATTATTATTATTATTATTATTATTATTATTATTATTATTATTATTATTATTATTATTATTATTATTATTATTATTATTATTATTATTATTATTATTATTATTATTATTATTATTATTATTATTATTATTATTATTATTATTATTATTATTATTATTATCATTTCTACTTTAGAGTGATAAAAATAAGAAACATTTAACATTTCTACCTCAACTATCTGCAGTTCTATTCTAATAGATTATTGTTAGCCTTCATAAAATGTGTCGTGAACATAAGCAGTCATTTACCCGCCCCCCCACGCATACCGTGAGATAAAGCTGCTCTCCACTGAAGCAGCTGGCAGTAAATACACAGGAGAATGAGACTAGAGATGTCGACAAAGGGGACATCAACAAGTCTGTGATCACAATTCAGTTTACTTATGTACCGTTGCGATGATACATCAAAAGGGGAAAATAAGTTTTTTAACACAAATAAACCTAAATAAGTCAACGGCATGGTCTTTAAGAAGGGAGTTAAACTAATGAAAACATGAAAGTGGGTACTAAATGGCAAAAGTGTAGAAATGGTCAATGAATTTGAATACTTAGGAGTAAGGTTGAATAAACAGAAGGTTTTGTAAAGGCTTACCAAGATCAGCACCTAGGGAAGTAGCCTTAGTAGAATTAGGAAAGACAAGAAGAATGGAATAATAACGGAAAGAATAATAAAATTTTGGTACAGGTGTTTGGCCAAAGAAGAAGGGGAAATTATGAAATTATGCAAGAGACAGCAAAAAAAAAAAAAAAAATTAGAGAACTCAAATAGTTGGTGGGCAGAGATAGGAGGATTATGGAGAAAATAGGAATGGGAGATATATGGAGATTAGGGGAAAGGAATACAAGCGATGTGGGTAAATGAGTAAAATGCAGAATAGAAGATATAGAAAGACAGGAAATATGGGGAAGTCTAGAAAATATGAAACCATTACAATTTTACAAGCAAATAAAAATAAATTGGGGAAGAGAAGCATATGTAGATTACTGCAATAGACAAGAGAGAGAAGGGTTAGCATGGATGAGAACAGGAATAATATTTCTAAGAGTGATAAGAGGTGGGGAAAAGGGATCTGTGAAATCTGTGGGGGAAAAGAAAGCATAGAACACTATGTAACAGAATGCGAGAAGGTTGCAATGTGGAGAAAAAAGGCTTGGGAGGAAAAATGGGAGAAAGTAGAGAAGAGGATAGTAGCTATAAAAATGTTAACGGGCAAGGAGGAAAAGAAGGTAAGAAGTATTGGTGAGTTCTTGCAGAAAGTAAAAGAAAAATGGGCAAGAAATGTAAAGTATATAAGAAAGGAAGATGATGGGGAAGAATGGGATTTATTAAGTAACAAGGAGGCATGGAGGTTAAGAGCTACTTGGCAGAGCAGAAGACCAATGTGTCATGTAAGACAAGGCAGCAACAAGGTAAAGACAAATAAATGTAGCCAAAAGTTGTAAATTGTAAAATTTTGGAATATGCACAATAAAAATCTAATCTAAATCTAAATCTAAACACATTATGGGTATAGTCAACAGTGGTTATAGTAAGGAGAGGAATAAATAGCATAGTACTGATAAGAATAACATGAAGAAACTACGACAATGCACTTGAAAACAACAATGCAAAATTTAATCAATATCTTTATCTTTTTTCTCAATTAACCTTTTTTTTTCATTATTTCCATTTATTTTCCTATCTGTTTTCTATATTTTCACACATATACATTACACACATAAACACCCATGCGGGACTTGAACACGCGACCCTCTACGCGGCGGAAAGACCATGGCTACGAGGGCCGGATGTTTAGTCTAGTGAATGACTTTCAGACTGGAATATAAAAACAAAATTAATCTGGTTTTGTATTTTAATTCCGTATGGGAATTGTATAGCAAAACTGTGCCAAAATCTTCAACAAAACCAGTTTTTTCCCCCTCCATTAAGAACACCTATAAATCGCAGTAACTCTTCCACTGAAAGGCCCCTCTTTGGTGAGTTAATACGAAACGTTCCACGAAAATTAGCTGTTTGGCATAACTTTATTTCACTTCTTTTCATTTTTGTAAGCGTTGCACACGATAAAATGTACAGTTATCAAACCCTATAACATTATAATCGAACTGAATGCAGGAATTGTCGGGGGTTAGTGTAACACCCCTGATAAGCGTAGTCCTGATAGAACAAAAGTACGTAGGTTACTGCATTGAAAGCAAAATATATATATACTTATCAATGACCCTGATATAAATTACCTACACGGTATTTTCCGAATCATTCTACACCTCCTAATTTCTTTTAATAGAATGTAGGCATAAAAGTAAAGGCTGAAGGGGAAGTTTGTATAACAATATAAATAAATAATAGTAAAATAAGATGTGTATTTCACAGTTAATTATTTTTCAAATTTGTAACTTTATTTCTATTTGGTACTTTCATTGTGAAATGCCTGGAAATGAACAGTTATTGCAAACAAATATTTTTCAGTGCTGCCATCGACCTCCGAGTTACCTCTTTCCATCAAGCGATGTCGGGACTCACTTCTGAGGTGAAGGAAGTGGAGAAGGTGGACTCCGTTTTTATTTATTTTTTTAATTTACTTCCTCCAACGTCATATCGGACAATAAATGAAATGGGTGAAATGATGCTCAAATGAGTCCTGGGTCTATAGAGCTTAGAGCTCCCAAACATTCTTCTTTCAGGTTAAGGGAAAACCCCGGAAAAAGCCTTATCCAGGTAACTCGCCCTAACCGAGATTTGATCTCGGGACATCTTGAACGTGAGGCAGACACACTAACATTTATGCTACCGAGGCGGGCGTGGACTCACCTGCTTCCGAAGGTAGTGGAGTGAGAGGACATACAACTTCTACTGTGGAATTCGAAACACGTTTGGCTGGTGGATAATTCACATGAGCTTGTCAGAGCTGAAGGCTTGGATGAGGCGAACATTAAATCGCTACCCCAGTGCCGGGAACCGAACAAGGGACCCTCAGCACTAGAGCCGCGAACGAAAACCACGGAAAGAAATGTTTATAGAGTCCTTTGAAAGAACAAGCCTAGTGTAATTGTAGCCCGGCATGACGTGCTAAAACGTTGCGAGAGGATTATCTTATCCCTGTATCATTAAGCGTAAATATAAGGTACGAGCTTGTGGAGTCGTGCTATGAAGGCGGGTGAGAACGAACCTTATCTCTTTATGTTACCGAGTAGCATGGAAATAAAACTGCGCTTTGATATCAGAACATTTCTTAAACGAAATCCCCAACACGAAACGTGAAAGAATGAAACTCGAATGGTTTTCCTAAACATGAGCAGAGTGCACGCTTTATAAGGGTGATCATCCTGCAGCAGTATTTTATTGGGCAGAGAAAAGGATGACACCGCGCCGTTTTCCCCACCGAATTCCTTCTCGCCATTTGCTTCTCTCTCTCTTGAACTCTTTCGACACTAAAAACTTTTGTCCGCCATTTCACACATTTTTATGAGGCAAGAGAACAGAATTTCACTTTCAGGCAGAAGGAGTGGTATGATAGCTGATAAGAAAGAACGGGTCGGTTGCCCCGTCCACATCCGAGCAGGTCCCGCAATTCCGTGACGAAGCCGTCCTTGGATGGATCATTTCAAACGTTCAGCATTGTGTTTCCCATACTCTTAAATTTGGCATTCCAGTAGGTACAGTCCAGTTCTGTTTGTTGCTAGGCTTCTTAATGTATTTCATGCTGGCTGGCTTAACTGACGATACACGTTTGACTGTTTACTATGCGGAGTACATGCAGCAATTATATTCTACTCCATCACATTCTAAATGAAGGCTTTTGCAAATCCCTTTTTATTCATTAGTTATTTATGAATTGAAATTAGAAGGTGCTTTATAGGCCCATGTTCCCCTTTCATTTTTTTTAGTTAACGACCTCGTCATATAGGACTGAATGAGATGGATGAAGTGCTCAAATGAGCCAAGGTTCCATATGTGGAGCTTAAAGTTACCCGTCATTATTCTTTTATGCCATTTTAAAAAAATCCGAAAAATGCCTTTCTAGATAGCTCAACCTGACTTAGATTCTTTACTCGCGAACTCTTGTGCGTGACAGACATAGTCATGCTACCACCTAAGATGCAGAAGCGGGTGACAAAATTATCATCGATTTTAAAAGCGTTCTTCTATTACAATTATGTTATGGGTATACAGATAGTAAGTCGCTACAAACGGTTTATCTCGGATACGAGAGCCCCTAGTGGTTTACCGAGAAAATATATAGGAGTCAATTGGAGAATTTAATGCCAGGACGGCACGTTGGCCATGGTAGCTCAATGGATAACATTGACTGGACAGAAACCAGGAGATCCGTGTTTCAAATCCCAACCATGGCATAGGATTTTTCAGGTTGACTCTATCTATTGAAAACCTTAGCGTATTGTGACTTTGTGTGTTTGTGAATTAAAAGATCGAGTTGCAGAAATTAAAAATCTCCTTTATTTCCGTAGCAATACACTGTTCAATTCTCACGTAACAAGATTATATCACATATGCAACACCAAGGTCTATGACAACAGCGTCCAGTTCAACAACTCTTGTTACACAACTTCAAAGCTGACTCTCGTTTTACACACAACTGACTCATCACTAGCCATGGCTTCTTTTTTAAACACACATTCATGAATTCCAGACTGTTGTATAAAATCACTAGATGTTTCTCGAATCAACAAGGCATCTAATGACGTAATACAAATATTCTATCACCTTCCGGAAACGTCTGGGCCGGCAAGTCTTTTATCTCGGCTATCGGTTTACACTAGCCGCGCTATCGTTAACTACTTACGCAAGCTCTTCATTACAGCGACAATATCCACCGTCTTTTTTCTAATTGTGCCGAAACTTTATTGCCTGTTGCCGCTACACTATATATGGCTAGTGTGAAGGAATGACTAATTCCCATCAATTGACTATTGTATTTGTGTAGGGGAGATGCGTCCAGTACCACACCCCTAAGGTTTTTTCAAAATTTAAAGAAAATAAAATGGAGAACGAGTTAGCGTGTCACTGTTATCATGAAGCTAATAACATATAGAAACAGAATTAGTAATGAAAATTCATGAAAGCGAGTCATGTTGACTTTTAATAACTGCAGTAAATATTAGTGATAAATGCGCATCTCAAAAAGCGTTTCCCAGTATCGGACAGACGTAAATAAACACATATTTATAAATAAAGGAAGAGGAACTGCATAATAAATCACAAGATAATTATTATTATCATAATTATTGTATTTTTAAGATAAAAACAGAACACGTTAACTTGATAATATATTTTTCGAAACGTTCTCTAGAGATTATCACAACAAAATGAAATATGTGAAAACTAACGAAACATTTTTTTTAAACACAGTGATCACATCTATAAAAATCAATGTTCTCTTGCCCTGTACATTAAATATTTGCCCAATCCTTGCATGATACAGTAGTTACACTGAACCCAAGCCTCGTCTGTGATTCCTAAGCAAATGATACACCCTGTTAGAACGCTTCAATCGACACTTGTTTTGGTTCGAAAATTTAATTTTCTTTTAGTCTTCTAAGGCTCTTCACTATTTCCAGTTTCTGTTGGCACAGAGTTAGAGCTAGGTTTTCTATTTATAGTTTTAGTAATGTTAGTTTTGCGTCCCTTTGCTAATGGTTTGTTCTTCTGTTTCTGTGCCTTTTCTTGCAACATTAACTTATACAGAGTCGATGTTAATGTTGCAGCAACATATATTGCTACTCCCAAGCTCATTGATCTTTCTATCACAAACTTTATTGCCTCTTTCATATTTTCTTCTAACTATTTCCGGTTCTTTTTGCCTCCATATTTACAGGAATGCCTATAAGAAAAAAAATAATCCAATGTCAGTGCATGTTCAGGGGATAAAAATATACCTTGGCGTCCGGTATTGGGAAAATTGCTATCGTACGGTACTGAGCAACTCACACGTACGTATATATAACGTCACAGCACGGCCCTATTCTTTTAAACCGACACTATATTTTGTGTTTGTGTAGTCTACTTAATAACAAATAAAATGAGTACAAATACTTAGTTCTTCACCGGACAAGGCAGCAGCAATGTCGGCAAGTTAACAGCACAGCTCCAGTTCACTACACGACTTTTCTGAACAATAACTTCTGATTAAACGTTCAAAGAGGAGGGAAAACTTTCCTTTTGTAACAAAGATAGTTGTTTGTCTAAATATACACCATGAGCTTCTACTATCTATCGGCAACTACGAGATACCGACGCCTTACGGTACTGGGCGCATTTCCCCTATGTAATTTTGCTACTGTAAGGGCTGACCAAAGTGTGTTATTACGGAAATAAAGAGCATCTTGAATTTCTGCAAATTGGACTTTTAATTCTACGAATCCACTAAGTCACAACTGTCGCGAGGATTCGCGGCCGAAGCGCAAAAAGACACAGAGAGTCAGCGCGGAGATAAAAGCTTTCCGAAACAGATAAAGAGACAGATAGCTGACTGGAAGTTTCGATTTCTTGTTTGCTACAGAGAATTCCAGAAACGTATAGAAATTTGAGTAGAGGATATAAGGAAGCTGGACTCGCCAGGAGAGAGGGTCGAAATGGAACTTGAGAATCGTCCACGTACAGCTGTGACTTGAAAGTGAACTCTTTTGTTTGTGGGTGTGACAGACGACCTTGGAGGCTGTATTTGTGTATGATACTTAATTCTGCTACTGTAGGGGTTGACCAAAGTGTATTTCTACGGAAATAAAGAACATTGTGAATTTCTGCAACTTGGACTTTTAATTCCACGAAAACTCAAACTCAAATTATACAGAAATAAACTTAAGAAATTTTGAGCCATTAAATCTACTTTAGAATTTAAATTCTGCACAACATTTTCTCAGAATTTCATATTAACTGTAAAAGCGTTCAGCATAATTAATGTTCACTATATTTTTATGTACCTATTTGTTCGCTCTATTTTGATATCCAGTGAGTGAAATCTTCTTACAAAAGTTTACTTTAGCTGCACACCTCCTGTTAGTTATACATATATTCCAAAATGTCGTAATTTCGTATCACTTATACTTATAACACCATTTTCTGTCAGATGCCATTCCATTGGCATTGGCAAAGTCAAAAGGCACTAATATACATAATTTTAACACACTTCACTAACATTTAGTTTAAAAATGCATCCATAATATCAAAAGCTGACCTTACCAACAATATAAATTCTGTGTTTGGAATCTGGATTTATTTATGCTTCTTAACTTTAGAAGTTAACATACTCCAACACAACTAGAAATTCAAATAAGAAGGAACTGATTTAATGAGTCTAAATCCAAATAAGTTCATTATTCTGTTCTATGATAATGTACATCCTTTTTAAAGAAGAGCTAGAAATACTAAAATTAACATACACTAGCAATTGAAGTAAATAAGGATGTGTGACTGTAACATTTACACCTCAATAAAAAGAGCTTTACTGCGAGTCCTATAATCATATTACCTCAAAATATTTAAACGTCATTTTTATCTAGAAATGTTACAGTTGAGCCACCACATAGTAGGATATATCTCATAAGCCACTACAACAAAACAAAGTAATCATATATATGATATATATTAAACTAAAATATATAAAATCACTGTGTATATTATATATAACAGCATAAAAATATGCATATAATTAATCATAAAATACATAGTTTTTAACCAATTTTAATAAAATTAATATTTTATGAATCACAATAATACATTTATTGTAGGATATAAACATATATACTGCATATCTTAAAACCTCAAATATTCCGAATTTTAATCCTCTGTTTAAGGGAGGAAATAGAGACTCGACTTCACTGCTGTCGAAGAAACCAGATGTCATCAAAAAGAACTAATTAGAACAAATCGCTGTTAATGTATATTGTACCTCTTTTATATATTTCTCAGGACCCCTTTATAATCTACTGCTTACAGCAGAAGTTTATCCTAGCGTCATCCTTCACCAAAATATCCTTTTATTTGTTTCAATTACCCCCTCCCCAGGTTGAACGGTAAGGGTATAAAATTTTTGAACACATGTAATTCATTTTTTCTACTCCCACACAGTTTCACCAATAACCAAAAATTGTTACTGATCTGAAATAAACAGAGATGTCATCTTTTATTTATTTATTTATACGTTCAGTCATATCCAACGATGAATGAAAAGGCTGCAATGAAGCTCAATTGAGCCCACTGTCCATACAGCTTAGAGTTACCCGAAATTCGTCTTTTAGGATCAGCAAAAACCCCGGAGAAACCTTATCCAGGTAACTCACTCTGAGTTTCGAACTCGAGCCCTCTTAAACGTGAGGCAGACACGGTACTATTTACGCTACTGAGGCAGGCGTCTCCAGTTCATTGAAATAATTTTATCGCGATAATATATCGTGATTAAGACTATATTTGGCTGGCCCCGTAGCTCAGTCGGTAGAGCACCTGCCTACCGGGCTAGGGGTCCCGGGTTCGATTACCGGCGGTGGGGGTGGGGATTTTTCTCCGTCCAAGATAATTTCCCATTTTCCCCAGAGTCTGGAAGTATGAATGAGAGTGTGAATGTGTGCGTGATGTAATGATAAATAAACCCAAAGATAACGAGTTAACACCTTCAGTATGTTCCAAAGGAGAACGGCCGCCGATATGACCATTGTGTTAAAGGCGGGGTATAAATGGAACAAGCAAAAAAAAAAAAAAAAAAAAAAAAAAAAAAAAAAAAAGCTATATTTCAATGAAAGTATTATTTCCATGTGAATTCTATAAAATTCTAACATTGGGATCCCGGAACTTGGTGTAGTGAGTCGGGCAATTGAGCCGCCATAGCTGTGTCTGTGTCTGTCCGCTTTGGCGGACAATGGCTAACGTGACGAGGTAGGAGCGCGCTATGCTATTACTACACGAAAGACCATCCGAGATTATAACTCGAGAAGTTTCCATTACTAGAAAGATGTATTACCAGAAGCTTCAGGAGTACAGTAAAGACAGTAGAGTATTAGAGTTTGTGTGTGAAACAAGTGCGGCTTCGTGTGGAGGAGTCGCCGCAGCGAAGCAGTTCACAAATCAGTTGCTCAGTCAAGTTGTGTAAGTCGAACGAACAATGCATATAAGAGTGCTACATTCCAAGCAGTACATGGAACGATGCAGAATATAGTTTATGTGCGAATATTTGGAGTTGTGTTCAGAATCATCCGTTTGGAGACGTGTTGTAATTGTGTATTTTTCTAAAAGAGAAGGTGATTGTAATTTAACATTCTACTAAAGAGTTTGATGAATAGTTTGAAGCGAATTTTTCGTATTTGTCACAATATATTGTGGCTATGGTTCCATTGTTAACTGTCCCTTTAGTATGTTTCCACTGTAAATTAATAACCTAGTTCGGTTTTCCAGAAATTTCGTCTAACTCTCATTGTCGTTCGCTAATGTCAACTGGGCCCACTGTTCTTGTCACTTCACCTTTGCGGCATAACGAAATACACCCGACGTAGCCACTTCTTCCGGACGGTCCACTTGCTGTGGAGTCAAACACAAGAACTTGGTTTTCTTTTGCAGCAACATGGGAGCAACGTTACAATATAAAAAGATGCACGTAAAAGGGCAATAAATGGAATAATTTGTGTATGCAAACGAATAATTTCGTAATTAATATCTTATAACATTAAGGGCTAAATAAGCCTACAAATGTAATTATAAAAACAGCGTGGAAATAACTTTGAGGAAGTAAAAGCTATCAGTAGAAAACTGCTTACTAAAATTTTAGCCAAGCAGCTTGACCAAGAGGATTCGGAACGGAGTCCGAAGTGCGACAAGTAAAAGCATTAGGCCCTCTAGGTGTAAGTGTAGTAGGAGTAATAATTCAACAAGGTATTACATAGCTGCTATTAAAAAAGTAACAGAACAGCGAACATCTTATGTAAGTGATTATAATCAAAATAAGGTCATTTTAATAATAAAGTGTTTCAGAATAGTATATAGTTAAAGGAACTTTTCACCTTACTGTTTAAGAAATTCGGTGTAGATAATTAGGACTCCCTGTGTGGAGAAGTTAAATTATACATGGAATTTCACAGAAATCAATGGTGGTATGCTTGAATGAAGAATGGATGGATATATCCCTCCTGGGTGTGTTAAGAATGTAACCCGCACCTCTTTCATTTCCTTCAGAGCTTGTAACTTTCGGGGGTAGTATCACTGGTGCTTAAACCCGTCGAGGTCTCTGTAACACATCCAGTGCGTTCTGCTCACCGCTGTATAAGCGGCAATACTGATCTGCGATGTTACCATCTTCCTATGCCTCATTCTTCTTCTTTAACTTCCCTAGTTATAGCACTATCGTGGTGTTAGGGGATTCTTGTTCCTCTATCCCTTAAGGTCATCCTGACGCTTTGGATCCGATAGAGAACCAAGATAGTTGATCAGGCCAAAACCTGGTGTGAAGGTGAAGGAAGTGGATGATACAGGTTGTTTCAAAACGACACCAAACGATTATAGCCGTTGCGTAGTTTATAGCTTAACTAATCCGAATTTCGGTGTCGCAGCTTCGAAATTCTTTTAGGTGTAATTTTACGCCATTGGTGTGTGAACCTTAAAAGTTGTTATTGGGACGCACTGGCCACGAAAACAAAGGCATTGCTATTTATCATTGACCCTAGCCTCGATTTCAGGTAATGGGGCAAAGGGCAGTTATTTGAGGAAAAGTCGAATAATGAATGATTCGCACAGTTCCAAGGTTGCACATTTTGCTATGACCTTAATTGTACAGTACTTTCAACCAGTTACTGTAAAATCAACAGCTTCCTTTTCAGTTACAGATGCTTTATTTAGTATTATTAAATACAGTGAAATAAAATGCTTGTCTCATTGCATAAGGCATTTAGTTTTGGTTAGCTTTATTTACAATTTTTTGATATTGTCGCGAACCTATTATTTACGATAGCGCGGCTTGTGTACACAAAGAGCCTGCAGATAAATATAGTGCGGAGATAAAAGGCTGGCCAACACAGATAAAGTTAGACTTCTGGAACGTTCGTATTTCGTCTAGTGTCTTCTTACAGAACATTTGATTTCTTGTTTGTTACAGAACAGTCTAGAATTATCAATGTAGGTGTATGTAAGAGATTGTGACATGCCAGCGGTGGAGTAGTTGTAAACAGAGTCGTAACTACAGTTGTAATTGAAAGTGAGCTCTTTGTTGTGGCCAACGACCTTGGTAGATTGTAATTGTGTATGTGACTTAGTTCTGCTACTGTAAGAATTAACCAGAGTGTATTTCTATGGAAATAAAGAACATATTGAATTTCTGCAAATTGGACTTTTAATTCTAGGAACTCACAAAGTCACAATATTGTTCTCTGTTCCTTTTATCATTTAATACTCCATCCTCAATCTCACTAACATTAACTTCCCTATAAACGGTAGAAATTGCATATTTCCACCAGCTTATTTGCCGTCACGGACTGCTATGACAACATTTTGGAACACTTTATACACGCATTAATACTAACTAAGCAATAGCTTATTTATTGGGGTTTCAGAAGCAAAAGAAAGTCTTAATAGTAGCAAGCTACTGCGGAGTATGCCGGTATGTTTACAAACAGATACAGCACGTGGCACGGCGTGTGACCTATACCTGCGATCTCCGACAGCGTGAGGCACGCGTCGTTGTTCCTGTCACTGCCTAATCCATACTAATTCTGGAGCATTTTTACGCAGCTCTATTGGTGGTTTAAGCTATCTATATGTGTCACATAGAAGCTGAGCTACTACTTCTATATGTTCGTTCAGTATCGTTTTGAAACATCCTGTATATATGAGGACGAGATGAATGATAGGAAGATGATGATGGAGCAATTGGTAGACCGCTGAGGGCGGAAACTGCAGGACACGGAGATAACCCGTCCCAGCGCCATGTGGTCCACTACAAATCTCACTGTACTGTCGCCTGGGATCGAACCTGGGCCGCCTTGGTGAGAGCCAAGAGCTCTAATTACTATGTCTAAGTATAACAAATTTAGTGAAGTCCATGGTTCTCGAGATGGAAAGAAACGCATTTCTGGGATAATTTATGCAAAGCTACTGAGATTTCTGCTCTCAACCATTCTAACAGTAGCTTAGAAGATAAAAGACTGCTTTTACTAAGTGCTTTAAGACTTTGAAATTATTTCGAATTACAACTGCGCTCCATAATAGGAGCCTTACTTTGAAACTATACTGGGTATTAAGCATTTGTTATATAATAGCTAACTAGAGAAATGAAAAAAGAATTCTATAAAAAATCACAAAGATCCTTTCAGCACTTTAAATTCATTTCTCCTTCCTTCTTCAGACTTTTTCCTTGTTCATATTGCTCTTCATCTTCCTCTTCAGGAAATGCTATTCCTCATGCTTTTCTCAACCGCAATCGCGACTGCTTTGTTCCCTAATTGTTGCTTTTCTCTTCCTTGCGAGACAGTAGCTTTCTGCAACATCCGCTTCTGAACATCACACGAAGAAACTTTAATGCCGAGGCTTTTACAAACCCGCGTCTGCTTATTTCTGCACACTATAACTTTACCACAGAGAAAGTTTCCTCTCATATAGCTTTTACTAGTCATCTTCAATCCCAAATTGACATCGTCTTCGTCATCGTCAACATCGTGTTCACACCTAATGTAATTATAGTTGACAAACTAAGAGTCGGAAATGATGGACAAGCGTGACGTTCTATCCATTACTTTTTGTAAAGCAGAAATACAAAGACTAATTAATTAAAGTGATACAGTGTTTTCCACTTGTGAATATGATTATTTGATCAACTTTCATGATTACGTAATGACTTGATTATAACAAAACGTTACATTCATTTTAATATATAAATTCAGATTTAAATCTAAAGAATTACTTTGAATTAGTTTCATTACTTTGCACTGTTAAGACATAGTTGTGGTCTTTATCTGAGCAGTGCAAGCTCCTGCACATTTTTCTTTGTTTAATTTTATCAGTAATCGATCAATAATAAGTGCAATGCTATAAATATGTAGGCGAACATTAGGTGCAGTACTTAAGATATCCTGAAGACAATTTCCTTTGAGCTCTTCTCAATAATTTCAGCTTTTCGTATAGATTGTACAATATTAGAAACTTAGAAAAATCTTGATGAGTGCATATGGTGACTAATGACTACATCGCTTAGGATTGCCCGCCTCGGCAAGTAGATTGCAGTGTGTCTGCCTTACGTTCAAGAGGTCCCGAGTTCGAATCTCGTTCAGAGTGAGTTACCTGGATAAGGTTTCCGAGGTTTCCCCTTATCCTGATAGATGAACGTCCGGTAACTCTAAGCTCCATGGACCTCGGAATCATTTGAGCATCATTTCACCCATTTCATTCATGGTCCGATATGACTTAATGTTGGAGGACGTAAAATTACCCAAAAAAATATCGCTGAGGAGAGCTCTGGGCAGCCTTCTCTTCACAGGTTTTTGTTGTTGTTTTTAAATTTACGTACCTTACCTTTTTTAAGTTATATAGGACGATGAATGGAATGGGTGAAATGATGCTCAAATGGGCCCAGGGCCCATGGAGCTTAGAGTTACCCAACATTTGTCTTTTAGAATAAGGGAAAACCCTAGAAAACACCTTATCCAGGTAACTCACCCTGACTGACATTCGAACTCGGGACCTCTTGAACGTCAGCCAGACATGCTACCGTCTACGCTACCGGGGCGGGCTTCACAGGTGTGTGCCGCCAGATTCGGACGCGGGTGTTGTACATCTCAGGTCCCTGAAGGCGACGTAAGAACGACAAGAAGATCAAATTATGGGAAGTACTTTCAGTTTGGTTCAGAGTTTTCTAGTACTCATTACAGAACTCTGCCATTAGTAGGCTGATTTTCTGGTACACGGGAATATGTACAAGAGATGCTTTAAAAGATGACTGAATGTACTAGTTACCTGATATCGATATGGAAGAGTGGGGAGATTTAAAATTAATTCACTGTATAAGTTATAAGTTTTCCTATCTTGTTAATAAATCCAAATACTGGGTTTATATTATGTGCTTAAAAAGAATTTAAGAAACAAGTTTCTACTGTCTGAAATAAGTTATTCCTATATATAAACAAGTTAAGAAGTACTATAAACAGCGCTTAAATACAGTCTATTTTGCTCAATTTTGGCAAAGGACTGTGATACGCTGGTGACAAGTCAAGAGAGAAAGAATTCAAGCATTCGCTGATATTTGTGCTCCAGGCTAATCAGGATATCCAGACCTTACCCAGCAAGGCTACATGGATCATCTCATGAAATGGATCCTCGTCGCATGTGCGAAAGGTGTTCTTCAAGGAACAACAACATGCGATTCCCCTTCGTTCTGGGCTACGGTTTTGTGGAAATATCTCTCCATTGGAAACTGGCAGCAACCATCCTGTCCCATTCATTCACTGCTCTCTCTATGGTCACTTCACAGTTTTCACTATTTTGGATAGGCACCACACTTGTCCAACGAGGTCTACCCGAAATTCCGAAGACCCCGGCCGACCCGGGAGCAATGGAAAACTCCTGGGCTCTGCTCTTTCCATGGGGCAATACCTCGAGTCGAAAGAGCTCTCCTCCCATCTCAAGACGGGTGGAAGTGGATACGCTACTTATGCGCGTCAACCCCGCAGGGAAGACTAACGAATAACCTCGGTGGGGCCGCTTGGTTATCTAGCACACCTTCTACTAGCCATGAAGATTACTATTCGAGACTTCTTAGGTAACCTTCTACTCCCTCCGGGCGGCCCAGGCCTGGCCGTAGATACCCGACATCCCGCGGGTGTCGGGAAAACACTGCCCCTCGAGTCCAACCCAATCCGAACAACTCCCTTTCATGAGGGGCTCGAATGTTCGGTCCGAAGTACCTCTCGTAGCGTCAGAGGTACTACGAGTGCTAAGAGTCCGCAGCGCCCGCACCACGGCAGCTGAAGGGGACGGATCCCCTCCCTATGGGAGGACAGACATCAACAGACCGCGAACACTGGTGATGGATACTTTCCCCAGAAACGTGGAACTTGGCACTCCCGTCTACTCCAGACGCTTATGTCTAGCCATACCAGCTGTGCTACACCTTTCCCACACATCTTCGGAGGTTCCAGGTACTTTACGCCACTATTCCGAACATTTTGGCTCCAGATGCTAACATCGACGAGACCGTCAGCCATTATGCTACCTCAAAACCAACCGGCATATTATTATAATGAAGATCCCCATGGAAACTTCTATCACAGGAACGTGTAATAACCACTCTACCGACTATCATATCCAACTTACTGAACTGCACGAACAAGATGTATGGAAACTGGAGCAAAAGATATCCACCACACCTACAAATCTTACAACCTCCAAATTTGATGACCATTGCAAGAGAGAAGCCAGGCCATCGTACTTTATCGAATTCTTTGTCGACCCAAGTGACTCCGTCGAACTCATCGATCCCAGAGCTCTGTTCAGAGACTTAAGCACTATGACAAATACACCAGAATGACTGTACATGCTAGAGACTACGATGAGCTCCCGAAGAGCATGCAGAACAATGGTTGCAAACTATAAATGTTAATCAACAGATAATGCTTATTATCTGGAAGGTAAACACTTGGTCCCTGTTCGGTATGACTGTAACCTCGCCTAGCCATGCTGCACCATCCTCCATTTCTTCAGAACATCAGGCTTCCAACTGTTTAAAACAAAAAGTTACTCATATGGAACTGAGACCATATACTTCATTTTGTAGCAATATAATGCTGGGTGGCGCACAGTTCCACGTTGTTTCACGCCGATGACTCAGTGTCCTCACAGCTGCGCGTGGGTGTGTGTGACTTTCACTTTCTCGAAGCCCTTTATTCAACCAAAGATTCCCTTTGTGACTATTTTGTCTTGACATTATGGAGGGTCCGAAGAATACCCTATTCAAACAAAGTCAAGTGCTATCCTTTAGAACTTTGCTAAGGACACTGTTTCTTACGTTTCTTTTGTTGAAACAACTATTCACCCCAACTGCTATTCGACTCAGCTGCCGCTGCACGTGTTGTAAAAAGAACCAAGATTCCTTTGAAATCCATCATAATTCTTTACTTATTTAAATTCTTTAATTTCGGTATCAATTTCCTTCCAATTCCTGCGTTAGTGCACTACGACCACTCTGTGCTGATAAAAATAAAAGTAGTAATAATAAAATAAACAAATTAAAGACTTTTACAGCAACATCTACTACTTCGAGCATGGCATATAGTTGATAGTTCATGGAATCTCTTATCCATACTTTGTAAAATTTAAAACTTAAACTGCGATGATTATTAAGTAGAGCTTCTTGGTTTACCAGCCATGCGATATTTATAAAGTTGCTCGAGCTTTCGACCATGTTTACTCTATGGCCTTCTTCAGGAGGTGAAGAAGAAGTGAAGACTTCCTGAAGAAAGCCATAGAGTAAAGATGGCCGAAAGCTCAAGCAACTCAATAAATATCGCATGGCTGGTAACCCGAGAAGCTCTACTTAATATTCATACTTTGTGTCGGTGCAAAGTTTATATCACCTGAAGATCATGGTTGGAAGTGTTAACGACTTTACAATTCTGCGAGGATATTAAGATTTTATTTTTATTTCTGTAGTTTGTTTTTGTCTCATTCGTGTTTGGAATGTGTCTTAGGCTTCCTTTGAATGTCTTGAAATTCCATAGATTGAATGCTATTGTACGTAACATGTTATTGAATGATATTTCGTGCTATCCAGCTACTTCTCTCTGTAGAACTCACAAGGCTAGCAGATGCTTCAAGACCACTAATTGGAGAGGTATGGTGAACGTAGGTCCTAGAATTAGGCAACAATATCTTTCGGTTTAAAGGGCAATTAATTCTAAATAGTATAATCAAGATGGCCTGTCCTCTACGGTCCCAAAATAAACACAGTTTGGTCTTGAGTCAACAATCCACTAATGGACCAGTACAATGACATCAATCAGCGCTAACAGCTATGTGTTTCTGATTCCGTTAGACAGCTGCACTGCTTAGCGAAATTGCAGCACATGCTTAGTAAGATCTGCTAAAAACAACCTCTCCTTCAAAAACCACCCGGTTCAGTTAATCGACCTTCATTACATAATATAATCGGTAACAAAGTAACTGGACAAATACTTTGTTATAATGCTCTAGGTACGTGTTTTAATGCACCTGTGCTGAATATTACTCAAAGTTGAACAATAACACGAAATCACTCATCTAAGGTGATTAGCTCTCATATTTGTTGCAGTATTCTGTACAATTTGTTACATTGATTCCAGGCAATAACAGTTATGTGTACTTTGTGATGCTAATATTTCTGCTCAAAAAAAAAGAATTGTATTCTGAACATTGAAGAGGTAGTCCATATGAATTGGTCTGAAGATTTTTCTTAGCAAAACATCTTCAATTGTTTACACCTGCAGTTGTGTTTCTCACTGAATACTATTATGCTTATTATAAATTTATAATACTATATTATGTCGTACATAAATATTATCAAGTAACATTACATTCCAAATAGTTATTGGTACTATTAACCCAACGATTCTTAAAATGTTAACACCCTAACGTTATTTGAAAAAATAATATAATGTTACTTTCGTTTATAATAGATGGCATATTCTAATACCCTATTCCCTTATTAGATACTGCCTCACTTGTGATTTTTTTCCTGGATGCATTTAAGGAAAAATATAAATATGTTTATAGAATATAACGTAACTCATATACATACTCATGTACAAGACAGAAATAATGCATCATAGTAATGTTTGTCAAATGATCTTCACTATAACGTAGGTGGTAACGTGTCTGCCTCATGTCCAAGATGTACCGAGTTCGAATCTTGTTTAGAATGGCTGAGTTAACTGGATAAGATTTTCTGTTTCCCTGAGGTTTTCCCTTATTCTGAAAGATAAACGTCGAGTAACTCTAAGCTCTATGCATCGGACTCATTTGAGCATCGCTTTACTCATTTCATTCATAGATCATACGACTTAACGTTAGAGGAGGCTAAATAAAAAGAAAACGTAGGTATGTCTCAATTTTCTTTCTGGGTATGGAGCAGGTCAGCAGGGCTCTGCCTTGTAGAACAGTACAACGGTTAGGATAGAAATACCAGGGTAGTGAATAATAAAGCCATCTTAGTACAGCACTACTTTATTCCAAAGAACATACTGTGACTTTGTGGGTTCGTGAAATGAAAAGTCCAATTGCACCACTCAAAAATGTTCTTTATTTCCACCGAATTAAAATCGTAACACTTGCCGATTACACAGTTACGTAATGCACACAATTAAAATTCACCAGTCAGTCCGTTACAGTTCCACTGCACGTTCACAGTTACGTACACTCTTCCGATGAACGTACACAGTCTTCTCGTTCGTACACTAGCACGGCGCTCCTACGCGGCTCGACAAGAACTGACAGAACTCACTCACTGCAGCCCCCTTTATAGGGATATCACTGTTTCTCGAAGCCTCTCGTTTCAGTGAATCACCGCGAAGGTTCCAGACGGCAGGGGAATGGGGAAGAGGCGGCCAGCGACAAGTGACACTTCCCTAATCATCCCCTCAGTTAGTGACTGAGATAAATGGGTGGGTGTGGCCCGGAATACCTCACGTCTGACCCTCCTGCCGGCCGGTTCTATAGAGAGTTCCGACGTTCGGGTGACAATACATACAAAGATGATATAATTGACCTCAATGAGACTCAGGAGAAAGGCATTCCTCCACATCATTAGAAAGGAGATGGTAATTAATATTATAAAAGGGTACAGTCAGACCTAACAATTCAATGCCACAGCCGGTATTTGAGCCACGGCTCTTCTGGTCTCCCTCCAGAAGTTCCTAACCATTGAGCTACTATGGCCAACGTGCCAGCATCATCTTAAATTCTCCAGCTGACTCGTGTGCGCCCTACACACGGCTAGTGTGAAATAACAATTAATTTCCAGTAATATTATATGTGAACTATTTTACGGTAATAAGAGATAGTTAAATTAATAATTATTGGTTTGTTTTATTTATCTATCCCTTATGAAAGGACTTAAACCATCGAGTAGAAGTGGCCAACGCTAATACACTCTTGGCGTCCGTAGCGCAGAGATACTGCCAGTAGCTGCCAACACACTCATTAATTGGGTAATTCTGTTGAATTGTTCTGCAAGGAAAACTTTCCTCCCGATGAAAACTAACTTAATGCTTTTAAACCTTGCAGAGCTTCTTGGTATTTTACTAACCACACATAAATAAATCCAGTTTATTAGAGGGACAAACCTGTACACTATTGTAATGTAGCTACCATACAATTTTGGTTTTTGAACATAAGTTGCCATGAATATTTTTGCCCATGACTGTGATTCTTCTGCGAGTTTAGTCCTGTATTTATATATCCTTCCACTGCGTTGGTGTGTGATGAAAATTCTTGGGATACTTGGAAGAAAACTACGACAGAATTTAAAAGGGTATTTTCAATCCTTCGAAATATATGCTCCTGTCCCTTTAAGCAGGTCTCAGATATTACGAACTGTAATTCAAGTGCCCACATTTAAAACGTCAGAGTTTCACAACTGAAAGTTCTAGTTCTTAACTAGTGTATGTCCTCAAAAGAGGGAATATAAATTCTTTTCATGAAAGTAATAATCGGTCAATACCTAATCATGGAAAGAACATTAGCTCTTGGTAATTACGATATGTGGCAAGAAATTCCATTCCACATGATCACGCTACAATTACAGTTATCCAAAATTCCTTACATGGCTATCCTTTTTTGCATTTATATCTTGTATAATAGTTGTTTTAGGCCATATACGGCTTTAACGGCATAATTAATGGCCATTTGCCCTTCCTTTGTGCTACAAATTTTATTTAGGATGAAAGAAAATACCATAAACGTCTTACTCAGACATTCATCCTAATCAAGATGCAAACCTGAAGCTTAGAGTTTACCAGGGACCAATAAAGTTGACAAAAACGCCAGTCAATTTGCCTCACTGGCGCAGCTCTCTTCTAGCTGGCTGTGCAGTGGTTTTGAGTAAGTAGTTTAAAGGATTTTGCAAGTTTCTAATATGTGTTTCAAATGGGAAGGTGTTTGTCCTTGAGCGCTACTAGGTGAGCAACCAATCGGAGTCCTGCGGTTTTGTACTGCATTCCCGCTAAGTTGTGTGTGACGAGCGCCAAAATAATCAATCTCTAATAAGTACTATTCGCGGTAAGACAAATATTCAGATTTTGCAAAAACTGATCCATAAGGAAGGAGACAGTAATGTATTTAACATAACCGTAAAAATCCCATATTTTTAGCTCAAATAGTTTTCCTAACACAAGTAAATAAAGTAGATACCATTATATTATAACAATGCATAGCGACGTAAGTACTGTAATGAATATCATTATTGGTTGTCATGTATGCGTGAAAGTATATTTGTAATTACACAGAACTGAAACGTAAACATTTGACATGACGTGATAAAAGAAATATGTACTTTGAATAAGCCAAGGTGTTTGTTAAATTCAATGAGAGGAAACAATACACTTCGTACTGGTCTGACAGAACGTGTATGGTCACATTATATCTTTGTTTGTGAATTTTTCGTAATCTCTATTTACTCTAGAGAGTTTAAAGCAGCATTATTCAGTTATTCTTGCATGAAAAAGTGTATCAGCTGGGTCAATGAGACGCTATCTACCACCTCAACCCCGTTACTACTACTAGAACAATCCAATAGAATTAATGTGGATTCAAATTATGTTGCAAACAGAAATAATATTTTTAAACTGACTGAACTGACTTATTCACGAAGAAATTGACAAGGATTACAAAAAGACAGGGAAAACTGCGTGAGGCATCAGATAAACTACGTGATGGCGACTTTTTGGAAAGAAATAGCACGTAACGAGGTTTTGGAACCTATCATCATAAATTTTCACTACTCAGACGTTGAAGACGATGGCAATGATGAATTATCTCTTAATGTAAGTAACATTCATAGGTATACGGATGCACCACTGGTATTTTCGTTGGATTAGAAAAATAAGTAATTCATAAACTATAATTAATTTTAAACTAAATATTTAAATCATTTGAGTAATATACGAATATTCATGTTGCAATTATCATTTCAACAACTGCATTGTTATAAAACTTACAAAAGTTCAGTTTGTGTTCCCTTACGTCTAGAGCCGAGAACACCCGCAAGTGTGCAAGAGAGAGAGAGGGGGGGAATATAAAAAGAGTGGGGATAACGAGGTGAATGCTCTAACGCATCTGATTCGCTACAGGCGAGAACTCTTCCCATTTGAAACACATAATAAAACAGGGAAAGTAGGCATTTTTATGACTCCTACCACATATTTAGGACACTGGACACGAAAGGATATTTAAAACTATTGGCTTTGAAGTATTTCTTGATATCTTTCCACTTCCTTTAAGAAGTACTCTATACTGTGGTACGAGAAGTGCAAGAATCTTTTAATATGTATCTTCCTAGAACAATGGATGTGTTGAAGCTACAGAAAAAATATCTGCGTCTGTAGTTAATTTGTTTTTGCAACCATACCAGTGTAATTAGTTAATAATAAATCTCTTTAACCTCATGAAAAAAATTAAATGTTAGTCAGTAAAGCTGAAGGTAAGTGAACATTTAAAACTACTTGACAAGACAAAAAACCCATTTAACACGTTCTGCAAGAAAAATGTTAACATTAAATGTCGCCTTTGGTGTCCGAGTGACAGAAGTAGTGCATATCAAAACGAAATGAAATGTTGCCTAGCCTCCCATTCAACACGTTAATTGCGAAAGCAAAGCGACGTTTAAAATGACATGACCCCTGCCTCCAGTGTCATTTCAGAAACTCATAATAAATGACATTCCACTGTAATTCTGTTTCGTATGTTATTACTTCTGTTTTATCAAAAAGATGTATCGGTTTATCGTTAATAATTCTGCCTGTGCGTTCTCTCCTTAAGTTTTAGTATTGCTCGTCTCCCATTTCTTTTGTAGAAGCTTTTTTGAACAAACAACTACTACTACTAGTAGTAGTAGTAGTAGTAGTAGTAGTAGTAGTAGTAGTAGTAGTAGTAGTAGTAGTAGTAGTAGAAGTAGTAGTAGTAGCAATGTATTATTCGGAGGGGATTCGGCACGTCGATCAGACTAGATCTATTGTACATATGCCCCAAGTGGGGCGTCCTTGGTAGGGAGGATGAGCTGAGAGGAGACAGAGGGCGGCCCCTCCAAGGGTCACTACAGTACAGAGGGCTTGGTCTTACACTTTACTAGATGGAAACTCCCCGGCGGTGGGTTTAGGACAATCGTCATTACACCTGCCGTGGCCCCGAAACAGTCACGAAACCGGTTCGGAGACCTGAGGCCGCCTCCTCAGAGCAGGATACTCTAGGTAGCCTTGCCCAACAGGCATCCCACCTGCCACGTCGCTGAATCGGCCCAATAGCCCGGCTTGGAGACCGAATCCGACCCACCGGAGGGGAAAGTGTTTTCCTTACAGCATATCATCCTGCCATGCACCGCTGAGCCTCCTGCCGACACTTCTGCCCCAAAAGAAACCACCATACGCGCGACGACATGAAATGATTATGGAGATAAAATGAAGAGACACGAAATTCTAGGGATATAATTAACGCACCCATACGAGAAAATCACCGAAAAAAGACGTGGGTGAGGTATGTGGGCCACAGGAATCGAACCCGGATCTCCGAATGCGGGCCACAGACGAAACCGTCACTTTAAAACCAATCTTTAGTAAATTCACCATACCCTTTTACTGAAGCTGGACTAATATCTGGAGAACCTATTTTATTCATTGTAATTGTTTGGAATTCTCCAAGTATTTGTCTCTATTGTCCTATCTGCAAGTTTCACCCCTCTTCCTCCCTGGCTTATGTCACCTTTAATCCTTTTCCTTTAATTTTCTCTAACAGTTTCCTAATACATTCTTGATTTCCTTACCTTTATCCTCAAACGTCCATAAATTCTGCGGTCCAGCCACTGTATCTAAAATCATTAAATTTTCAATAAATCTATTTCCATTCCTTACCTACAATTATTATAGGTTGCTTTGCCTTTTTGTCAATATGATTTTCTGTATCTTATTCTCTTTAGAATTTGAAAATTCCTCTCTCAGATAGTTACAATTTCCATTCCTTATGCCATAGAAGTTCTCTCTCTCTCTCTCTCTCCTCTCTCTCTCTCTCTCTCTCTCTCTCTCTCTCTCTCTCTCTCTCTCTCTCTCTCTCTCTCTCTCTCTCTCTCTCTCTCTCTCTCTCTCTCTCTCTCTCTCTCTCTCTCTCTCTCTCTCTCTCTCTCTCTCTCTCTCTCTCTTCTCTCTCTCTCCTCTCTCTCCTCTCTCTCTCTCTCTCTCTCTCTCTCTCTCTCTCTCTCTCTCTCTCTCTCTCTCTAAAGTCAAGACTGTTTTGGAGTCTGTAGGTAAGTGAAATGTGAAGTTGTGAATTGAGATACTATAAACAATAATTACTCTAAGTTTTTATAAATTACCTTATGATTAACTTAGAATGTACGATATTGACGTGCTGTATATATTATATTAATTATATTCATGTAACTTTAAGTGTAAATATTAACGGAAAGCTTAAAAAGAAGTTAAAATTCATTATTTGTAGGAATAAGCAGTTAAATACACTAATTGGATTTCATATTTTAAGAATTTTGTAAGTTTAACATTCAATGTTTAACATAAAGTGGTAGAAAATAATAGTTACTAAATCAGAAAGTTTAGATTGAACCTAACCGGTAAGTTATAAGTTTTTGAATGCATGAAGTAGTGTTTGCACACCTGTACCTTTAGTTGTAAAATACACTGGAATTTTTGAAAGACAGCAGCATAATGAATTTAGTTCAGTTAGTTATTTAGATTTTGATTTTATTTGACCATAAAGTAAAGGTATAAACCCTTATTTAATTAATTAGTTTGCAACTGTATACTTATATAGTAAACTAGGTGTCGGTATAAATGTGTCAGATTTGCATTAATGTATTATAGTCAGATCCATTGAATATTGCTGATACAGTTTTCAATGGTTTATGTTAATAAGATAATATTAAATGGATCTTACCATGCCCATTTCCACTCACTAGCACTCCACATAAAGTTGGTCTTTCTCCAAGCTTTTTCTTTGCTCTTGATCATAAAATCAATCTTTGATCTTAGTGTAATGTTTATGTGGCATAATGTTGCATCATACCAATGCGAAACGTGTCCGTCCAGCAGTTGATGTGCACCGTCATTGCAAAGTACAGTTTTCAGTCGCTTCGATAAACAGTTTGCATACTCCTTCCCATTCGCCGCTCACCCAGATCTGAGCTTAGTTCATATACCAATGCGTGTGTCTGTGGAAGTTGAATTTAGACAATAAATATTGGGTCAACCAAGGCTGGTACGAGTGCAGCTGATACGGGATTCTGCGAACACCAAATGACGAAAAACAAACTGAAAACTCCAACCAACGGCACCTTTCCGTGGACTCGATTTAATGCAAACAGGTGTGAAATATCGTTGCACTCTTGGTAATCTAAACGTATGCAAATAAATAAGATTTAGTTTCCTTTGCTCAGTGTGTGTAAAGGATATCTCTAAAATAGTTAAAGTTCACTACTTCCAAATAGTGTCATACATTCCTAGGTGGCACTGAACGTTAGATGTTAATCTTCCACGTGGCTCCTCTATTACTAATTTGAGGAACCTTTCTCGTGGGTTCATTTATCATTCATAAACATTTAAATGAGATGTACACTCGAATATATGAAGAAAAATGCAGCTTGTTACGTTACCTCTAAATGTAGATGTAAAAAACATTTTATGCAGTACTATGATTTAGGTTGCAACACATTTATGCGATATGTTGCGCAAGAAGTTAAGTTCTCTTACACACAAAACCAGATCACTAAATAATTATAATTTATATTCGCTTTTAAAGTGTGACATATGATGGTAAACAATGGAAGCAATATAAATCATAGATGTTGTGTTGCTATTCTGCTGCCTATTTCGATGTAGGAAAATGGTGTGAGAATCAGCAGGAGGTGCCTGCAGGCAACCTTGTTAGAATGCAAAGGATGAGTTTCAAGGTGTACCAACCTTGTGAATAAAAACGGATTAAATCATTGTTTTGTGAATTAGAGTTTTTGTAACATATTTCTTGAACAAACTAATTTCCATTGGCGTAAATCCAAAGCATATTTGCCTTTAATAATAATATAAATAGTAGGTGATATAAGTTATTTGCATTTCAGAAGCCATAAATCGATTATTACTGATTAGCATTTACTTGCATACTGTGGAGAGGAGCGCCGCGCAGTACACAAGATATTCAAACTCCGAAACATAAAACAAAATATATGGCCGAAAATTTTAATATGGATCAGTGCTACCACCGCCGGGCAAGCCGTGTATATTAAAACATATTTTAATGTTTTTAGGCCGTCCATAAAACACCACAGATCATTTTTTACGGTAGTATATAATATTTCGTGTATGTGATTTTATTGTGATAGATTCATGTGGAATTTTCATATCACGTTACGTTGTGAGTGCCTCAGGTCATGGGGCTGCATAACGTATTCTTCTTACAACTTACTAAGTGGGGAACCTCATTGATCATTTGAATTCTGAATCTATAAAATCAGAGCAACAACGTGTTTGGAATTATAAATAACAGTGATATTATTCTTAAATTCCTATTTATCAACATACATAAATCAGTACAAAGCTTTCACAGCAGTTAGTTGACCAGCGTTCATTTAATTCATGTGTTGACAAGTAAGGCTATTATGTTTCAAATTTGATACAAAACACACTTTTAGAGATTTGTGACTTTACTTCAACTAGTCATTAAAGCATCGTATAGAATGTACACTTTAATACATGGAGGGAATTGCTAATTTAAACGTAGCAGACTATAACAGATCTTGGTATTGCCAATATGCAGGTTACGTAAAGGAATTCTCGTGTGGTGCATTGGCATGACTTTCTCTACACCTTCCTCAAGAAATATTTTTCAAAATAAGTTTGTCCTTCTATCTAATTCATATGAATGGGGATAAACATTAGGAGAAATGGTTTAGTTACATACTTTCTTATAGGTACATTAAGAATTGGAAAATAAAATAGCCTTAAACAATGGTCAGCTCTTATTATTTTAGTTAATTGATGGAAATTAATCATTTCTTAGCCGTATATAGGCTAAGATCTTTGTTAGATAGAGTCAACATGAAAAATTCAATGCCATGGCCGGGATTTGAACAACGGATCTCATGGTTTCCGTCCAGTCGCTCTAAGCCATTGAGTTACCATAGTCAACTTGCCGTCACGACATTAAATTCCCAATTTGACTCGTATATTTCCCCGGTAGACAACTAGGGACTCTCAATTTTTTTTAATAATTATTATTTTTTTAATAATTTACGTCCTCCAACGTTATGTCACATCGGACGATGAATGGAATGGGTGAAATACTGCTCAAATAAGCCCAGCGTCCATAGAGCTTAAAGTTAACGGACATTCGTCTTTCAGGATAAGGGAAAACCCCGGAATAAACCTTATCCAGGTAACTCACCCTGACCGAGGTTCGAACTCGGAACCTCTTGAACGTGAGGCAGACACTCTACCACCACGCCACCGAGGCGGGCTAGGCTCTCAATAGTCAGCTCTTTTAAACGATGACGTTTTCATGATGACTGTTATACCATACTCTTCGCTTGGCTAGGATGTCAAAACCGAAAGCTATTTCATGTTTTAGAAACGTTATAAGTAGGGCCCGGATTTTGATGAAAAGTCATCTTTTTTCTTAGTAGTCGCAGACGATGCTTATTGAAAATTAAGTGCAATCCAATTCACGAATTGATTGGGCATTTTCATCTGTATCCCGCATTTGGAAAGCTCGGGTTCGATTGCCGTGGCCGACCTGGCCCTGACCCATGGGCTTTTGGTTTTCTAAAAAAATAATCTGTGATTAAAAGTTCTTTTATATCATAACCTTTTATGAAATAGTAGCTTTGTAAGAGTTGCAAAACATGTAAATAACACAGATCAGTGTCCTAATAGTACTGGTGAATTTATGACGCATCAATTCGAGAATCGCCGATTACATCATGCAATACATGTAGATTGCATCAGTTAGGACTTCAGGAGCTAGAAGTGCAGCAGTAAGGAGAGTAGTTTGTAAGGTTTGTAAATTTGTTGTGTTGTGGAATTGAAATGCCGAAACAAAAATAGTTAAATGCGTCCTGTTTGAAACAGTAGGTTTCAGAGTTTGGTGGAAACATATACTTTATAAAATTGAAAATGACCTGATGAATTTTAAATTTATTTATTGTTTAGTAGCAAGAACTGCATTATCTACTAAGAAAATTAATTTTAAAATGTGATTATTCGAAACATATATATTATTATTTATCTGTGACAGTTATTAATATATCATTATGAAAGAAATTGTTAACTTTTTGGGTCTTTTTTTTTTTAAATTTTATGTGCATTTTTTATATTTTAAGGGCAATTTATAGCTCATTTTTAGAGAATTGTTAGGTCAAGAACTTCCGGGCCCCAGTCATAAGTATTTGAATGTTAGAAACAATAAGGATATAAGGATATATACCTATATCCAAAACATGACAAACCTCAAAGAGAACCGTTCGCCTTCGCCGCTGGGTTGAAACCATTAGTAAACAAAGAGTGGCCCTCAGAAACACGGCGAGGGACAATGAAGCCAGTTCTCTGGTTTTCTTATTTCCTGAGATACGTACCTTGTAAATCCAAACCTTAAATTAACACCGCCCTTGACAGGAGTGGGTATAGGTGTCATACATCCATGCATATGTGGTTACTTCCATAAAAAGTTTGCTTTAACGAGATATATCTCTATATATGTTATATAGCAAGATCTAACCTATTGTTTACGGTTTACCAGATATACAAAGTTACACAGAAATTATATTACCTCAGAAGATATTCCCAGAAAGATCCATCCGACATGAAAATATCTTAAAACGTAAGAAATTCGAATCAACATTGATATATCCAATATTCAGAAAATAATATTTTCTAATTCTCTTCCATATAAAGTGTTTATGGACTGAGAAATTCAAATTCTGCTTTTGTTTATGGTCGGTCTATAACTGGCTGGTTCTCAGCGTGTCATTCTATATTAGACGCGAAAGACCGCTGGAGATTGCTCAGGAGCCTCTTTATTAGGCCTGAAGTTCTTTTACTTTCCGTATATTTACTAAAAGGTACCACAGGCTTATTTCGCTTCCAGACGTAGTCATAATAAGGAATTTTACACCAGAAAAAATTCAGCGCCCTCCATTGGGGTTGAACCACTGAATTCGGGAACTAAGTCTGAATTGGGAAATTTGTTAGAAAATTTTTGTGTCGCGTTATAGGCAGATGCTGATGTTAAATACCAAGTTTGAAATTTACCACAGTTTAGTTTGATGTGAGTTATGCTGCTCACAGAAAACACACACACTCCCTCTCTCCCTCCCTCTCTCCCTCCCCCCCTCTCTCTCTCTCTCACACACACACACACACACACACACACACACACACACACACACACACACACACACACGCGCGCGCGCGCGCGCGTATAAGACCAGATAGCTTTTCTCTTTGTTTTTTATTCAGAAGACCTCCTAAACCTTTGGGTAAAATGAAATTTTGAATGATATACCTACTCCACCTACTGTATTGTAAGTGATAAATAAATAATAAATATTTCTGAAAAAAGAACTTACTACTATACATTTGCTTAAGAGATAAGAAGTCTGTAAAATAGTGCAGAAGCTATAAGATAGAAGGCAGTAATGGATGTAGTTTGAGATTGGGATTAGGATTTCATTTCGAAGGGGATTCGGTACTTATGCCACCATGCTGGGTCTATTGTTTTATGCCCCCAAGTGGGGGCACCCCCGGGAGGAAGGATGAGGCAAAGGAGACAGAGGGCGGCCAACCCAAGGAGCCACGACAATACAGAAGGCAGGGTCCCTACAGTTTACCTGGATAGAGACCTCCCCCGACAGGCCAGGACAACGAACCCGCTACCCCGCAGCGGGATGGCAACGAGTCCAGCAGCCGAGCCCTAATGGTACCAGGCAGGCGATCGGAGCTCCAAAGGTCCCTGGCTGGCCGTCCCGTAATGGTCCCAGCAGAGGCGCGGAGACCGGCAAACGACCTACAGGAGGAGGAAGTACTTTTCGAGACACCCGCTGACACTTCTATCCTGAAATAGACCACCAGATTAGAGATGATATGAAATGATAATGAAGATGAAATGGATGGACAGGAAATTCGGGGGATGTAATTAACCTACCCAGCATTCGCGTAACGACCCGAGAAAATCCCTGGAAAACACCATGGGTGAGGTAGGTCGGCCACGGGAATCAAACCCGAGCCTCCCGAATGCGAGCCACAGACGAAACCGCCTGAGCCATCCCGCTCGGTATGTAGTTTGGGAAGAAACAGGAGGGAACAAATCGTTGTTTAGAAATCTTACGTTTTGCATTAGAAGTAGGTCAACCAATGTGAGGAGAGAATGGGAGAGTTTAGAGGTAGGGAGTTTTAGATATAGTATAACACATTTCTGAAGTGAATGAGTGACTAACTAGGGAAAGAATTGAAAATGGCTGGAGGAAGTTATTACTTCCATAAAAGAAGTCGTTCGGGGGACTTTGTACATTTCACTGAAATCTAAGAAATAAGTTACATAAAACATAAACGCATAAAATTACTTAAAAGGAAAACTATCACTCTACTGACACTACTACGCACCTGAAAATTTGATGGCATATAGACCATGTGCAGCAAAATCTGCTGCGGAGTGGAAATTGCCGCATGCCATCACTTGCAAGTAGTTGCTGGACAACCCTCGTCAGTTCTGCGCTCTTTACATATGCCATATGTAGACCGCTGCCTGTCAGGGGTAAACAATCCGTCCCATGCTATGCTGTGTTATTATGCCTATATGGTCCTACGTATTCTGGACTCATTTTTGGGTACCTCCAGCTATACTTTGATTTTTGGACACAGGCCCCCACATAGAGCAGAGATGACGCCATCAAGCTCTCAAGTGTGTACAGGTGTAAGCAAAGTAATAGTTTCCTTGTTAGAATCTTGAATGGTATAGGATGCCGCACATACAGCACCTAGGGTGTTAAGTCATTGGCTCCCACAATGTAAACAGTCTCTTGGTTATATTTAACACATGACACTAAACGTGACCAAGAAAATTGAATGCTGGGTACGAATGATGTGAATTATTTGACCAAGCGGTTCAAAATTCCTTTCAAAGAGGCTTGAATAACAATGAGCAAAATAATAAACTACTACACTCTGAAACAAGCGTTCAGTATTTATGAATGAAGCTTCATGAAGTTATGTGCACTCCTGTTGTGCAAAACACTTCTCCTTTCGTGCTTTCATTTGCCAATAAATTGCCCAGGGCTTCTGCATAATATGAAGGATATATTTCATATTGTTGCACAATTCTACCTTCAATATCATCATGATAATCAACAGCAACTGCACTATCTTCATCGTCATCATCATCACCATCATCATCGCCCGCCTCGGTAGCGTAGATGGTAGCGTGTGTGCCTCACGTTCAAGAGGTCCCGAGTTCGAATGTTGGTCAGGGTGAGTAACCTGGATAAGGTTGTTTACGGGGTTTTCCATTATCCTGAAAGACGAATGTCAGGCAACTCTACTCTACAGTAGAGTTCTGTATAGGGAGATATTAGGGTTGCGACAACGTGACAGTTTTTCGATTCTCGAAACCTGTACTGAGCTTTGAGAACCATTATTTGATATTCATCTTTTTAAAGGCCTGCTCCTTCATTTATTTTCTTTCAAATAGCACGTCTCCCTGATATTTGCAATTAAGTACTGAAAATTTTAAGTGCTTCCGTCAGTTTTAATGCTAGTTTGAATTTCGTCTCCAGTCAGTATTAATTCATCTGATATAATACTCTAAATGTAATTTATCCGTATATTTTCGGTTTAAAACAAAAAAGGGTCTTAATCCTGGAGTAAAACAAAATCACATTTTTACAACACATTGGGTGGATAAGTAGGTAGAATAACTTGAGTATTATTTAAGTACGGTCTTTAACTGCTAAGGTCCTTGGGATTTCATTCTATATTGGGCGATAAAGACTGTTTACATTTGGCTCAGTGACCCATTTATGAGGTTCTTGATTCTTTTACATGTAAATATATTACATGGTAGCAAGACTTTACTTCTGTTCTAAGACAAACCACATTAAAAATGTTTACGCCCAAAAAAATCTATCGCTTACCACAGGGTTTCAAACTGCGAACTCTTGAATTGGAAGCTATAGAGTGTTAGGATTTATTTCATGGTTAAATGACCAAAAATGATCTTCTAAGGTCGATTGATCAGTTTGTGTATACTTAATGGTACGAAAATGTTCTTTCGTTCTTGTTTCCAAATTACGTTTTGTCTTTCCAATATAAACCTGATTACAATATGAACAAATTGATAAATACCAGATTTTCTATTATTAGGAATTTTATTTTTTTTTGGAGAAATGTAGTACATTTTTAATACTATATTTATTTTGAGGAACTAAAGTTATACTGAATACTTTAAAAAATTTGAAAATGCTTCTAAACCCAAGGATGGTAAGTAAACTTTTTAAAATTATAATCGTCTTTTATTTTTTTTTCATGGAAAGTAGATAAGTATAAGTAGATATTGTATTGCATACCGCCTTTAACATCTAGTATCATATGAGCTATTTGCCTCATTAAGTTTAATCATTTTGGGTTTTCTATATGAACATTAAATTCACGCTAAGAGTAAGCAATTATTCAGTACAATAAGGTGGTGAATAATCCTAGGTAATTAAAAGTGCTTATTCTCAGAACGTGAATCGAACTCGAGACCTAAGCTAACATACTAACCACCACACCACAGAGGAACTGTGTTCTGGCCTGTGATAACGTTAATCTACAGTGAGCTCTTTGGAGCAGCCATTTACTTGCACACTGAGTGGCCCGCAGCGTGGATCAGTTAGGAACTTTCCTATTAAATACACTGAACTGTCACTATAAAATTTAGAAGTATATAGTAGTGTTTTGAGGCAATAATGATATCACCATTGTAGCAAAGCATTCTTCAATTATTGGTACTGTAGTTAATCCTTAAGCTGCTCAGGTAGATATGTATTTTAAAGTCTATTTGAGTACGTATCGAGCTTCCAACAGGTCTGATATTTCCATACAATAGTGATGGAGTCAGAGAAAAAGAATGCTTCTCGAGACGGTCAAGGTCCTATGCAAAACACGCACATCCAGCATTAAAAGGAAATATTCACCAAATATCTCCGAGACAAACATAAACAATATAGGTCCTGATGTAACAATAATTCTTTATTCCAAAAGGAGAAGACAAAGGCTTTTAGGTTCGCTATAATAAAATTACACAGCAAGAGAGCTAGAGAAACAAATGGAAACTATTTGGCTTTAAGAAATATGGTCGAAGATAAGCTAGTGTTATCTAGAAGAAAGATATACTTCCTTCTTAGAATTAAATAAATCTCAATCATCAGGGAAAGCAGCAAGGTTTATACAAATGAGTAGTGTAAATTTCACAACCCATTCGTGTTTCACTATGCCGTACAGGACATAATATTTCATAGTAAGAAGTAGCAAACTGTTTCGCCGACATAACAAATATTCCTTTACACTTTAAGGAGAAAATCTCGTGCGTACTCATACGAATTTCTCTATTAAATTATACTTAATAGCCCTGTTGCTTTATCTAATTCGGGTTAATCGAGAAAATGTATGTAAAAGTGTTCTCATAGCACATTTCCTGACAGGTACAATGGGAATAGGAGTATAGTCAAATATTTTAATTGGTTGTCGCTATGTGAGCGCTTTCATACTGTCGCGAACCCTTTGTGTACACAAAGAGCCTGGAGATAAGGAGTATGCCGGAAGAAATAATGATAGCGCGAGATAAAAGACCTGCCGGCACCTACAGGGTTAAGCTTCTGGAGGGTGATAAAACATTCGATTCCTGTTTGGTCCAGAAATATCTCGAATTTACGAAATAGTTATTTAAGGACGTGACGGCTCGCAAACAATTGTGAAACAGTGTTGTGAAATGAGAGACAGCCAGCTGTGTAACGAGAGTTAGAGATGTAATCTGCTGTCACTGTTTGTTATTATGATCGACCTTGGAAGATTGTGTTGTATTGGTGTATTGGACTTTTAATTCTACGAATCCACAAAGTCACAATGCTCCATTCCTTTCACAAGTTCAGCCCGTATAAAAAGAACGACTTCATAATTGGCAAAGGTATAAGGATTGAAGTATTTAAATCAAACACGAGGAATAACTCGAAAATGTTCATGTAGTAGGATTAGGTTTCATTACGAAGTGTATTCATTAGGTAGGCCGTCATGCTGCGCCCAATGTTCCTATGCTACTCGCGGGAGGAAGGATGAGGCGAAGGAGACATAGGGCGGCCGACCCAAGGAGCCACGACCGTACAGAGGGCAGGTTCCCTGCAATTTACTTGGATAGAGACTTCCTCCGAAAGGCCAGGACAACGGACACCTCCCCTACTGCGGGATGGCAACGAGCCCAGCAGCTGAGCTCCAGAGGTCCCAGGCAGGGGATCTCGAAATGATCCCAGCAGAGGAGCGGAGACCGGCAACCGACCTACCGGAGGAGGAAGTAGTTTTCCTCAGAGCATATCATCCTGCCATGCACCACCGAGACACCCACCGACACTTCTACCCTGAAAGAGACCACCAGGTGAGAGATGATATGAAATGATAATGGAGATGAAATTGGTATATATTAATCATGTGCCATTCTTTGTAGGTGTATTGCATTTATAGAAGGAAACATTTTATGTGCAGCATGCACGCCGCTTTATACACTGATTAGAATTTAACATAACCATCATATATTGCAGTTCTCATAAAACTTGCTTCATTCAGGGTAATTTTTGGAGCAGTACTAATCCCAAACCAGGAACTTTGGACTTGTATGTGCGATATACAGGCGTATATTACGTAGGGAAAGCTAAAATATGCAAAAAAATAGAAACACCAAAACAGTATAAATATCATTATTTGGCATAAATAATTTGCAGTTGTTTTATTTTTAATGAGTTCTAAATATTGTTTAGGAAACTTTTGTCTCACTTTCTTGAGTTGATAGCTTGACAAAATTTTGAAGTTGAGAACTTTACATGAAACTTACAGATAAATCGGACATAGACTTTATTAGATATGTTACCATCTTAAACGTATGGTGGATTAATCGAAATTGTTAGTAAAATTTTTGTTAAAAGTATAAGTGACCAAAACTTTTCCATGTACAAGCAGTTTTTGGAAGAGAAATTTCTTTCGAAGTCTTTGCCGGGACTGCGTGTGTTTATTTACCCTGGTAACAATCACACAAAAGGAGACAGAAACATGCACAAAACGTTTGTGAATTTTGCGCGTATAAATTTACAACAGCAATGAACTTCTGTTCATTGGCACAGTACAGTACGCCATGTACCTAATAATAGTAAGTTGTAATAACCCAGGGTGCTACAGCCCACGTAGTGTCAGCATTTACCAACCCGATTACCGGTCTCACGCCCACATACGCAAGGTAGAGGTGGACGATCGTCCAACCGATACGAGGAGGAGATGTGTTCAGCTTCTTGGCATCCCCCAGCAGGAACGTTGGCTTCCAGTACCAAATAGTGGGTTGTAGAGAAGTTAAAAATTGATATACACACTTTAAAAAAAGAAAGAAAATGAGAAATGATATTCAATCACAATATCAATCCTTCGATAGGAAGAGTAACTAAACTGCTGCAGAATTACTGGACGGGGCAAAGAAATGCGGTCAGTTAAAGAAAACATCCGTAGCTTCCCAGCTGCATTTACTGGTTTCATTGTGCAACTGTGCATTGCTGTTATCGCCTTGCCTTTTACTTCCCTCTAATCCTAAGTCTTGAACATTATACAAATTGTCAAGAAAACAGAGACTTCCTACTTAAACTGAATTCGTAATATACCTAGTTGACTAGGACTTTATAGTTAAGATGTTGAAAGGAAAGGTCCCGATCTAAGATATGTAACTATGTATACCAGTTACGAGGGCTGTTCAATAAATAATGATCACATTTTTTTTATTGACAACGTACCTTTATTCATCTCATGATTTTGCTGTTCCTTCTCAAAAAAGTCTCCCCTGAATGCGACGCACTTGTCCCAGCGTTTCTGCCAGTCTTCAAAGACATGCTGGGAACCATTTTTGAGAGATCCTTCAAAATCGCTTCCGCAGCCTTCACCACTGCTTCTGATGATGGATAATGCCTCCCACGAAGGCGTTTCTTCAAGTTAGGGAATATAAAGAGGTCACATGGGGATAAATCCGGACTATAGGGAGGGTGAGGGATACACTTCGCGTTGATTTTTCCAAGATATTCAGCAACAACATTGGCATTATGAGGCCGAGCATTATCGTGGTGAGCATCCAGTCTGCTTCATGGAAATGTGGCTTTTTGCACCTGATATGGACTTGCAATGTTTTCAGGACATCCCTGTAGTATTGTCCAGTTACTGATGTATGTGCAGGTACAACATGCTGATAAACCATTCCATGAATATCAAAGAATGAGATGACCATAAACTTTCCCAGCAGAAGCAACCTCTTTTGCTTTTGTGGGTGTTGGTGATGAAGGGGATTTCTACACTCAAGTTTGCTGTATACTCTCAGGATCAAAATGATGTAGCAGTGATTACGTATGCTACAAACTTCAGATCTTCCTCTAACATCAATTTTAACTGTATGTTACCTCAATTGCAGTGGTAGGCGTCACTGAACAGGCCTGAATTTGCCTGGTTCTTACAGGCGGGAACCAGAAGTACCAACAATAAAACTACTACGGCGTGTTTCTTTCACATTAAGCTAACAGAATATAATAAGACTGAATTTTAGTGCGAAAAATTATGTCCGTAAAAAATCATGATCATTCTTTATTGAACAGCCCTCGTACAAGACAACTTTCAAATTCAAAGAAATATGTGAATCCAATATTTAAAAATGTTTTACGTGTAAACATAGGGTCTGTAATTTGAGCTATTCTAATAAAATAGGCTTCTTCTTAACAATAGCTAAATATTAAGAACCTAAACGGTTATTATTCTTACATTTCTGATTCAGTAGAGAAAATTAGGAATGTGTTCAATTGTACTCACTGTACTTATTCAATGGTACTAAGGAGAATAAATGTATCACTCAAGGCTAAATAAAAGCACATGGTCAGAAATGTACACCAGATATGTGCCAATAAACATTTAACTGTCGTCTGACCCATTCTTACAGAATTTGCAGATAAACGTTTAAAGGCGTATTCCGCACGTTTTCGTCTCTATCCATTCCTCTCTCCACTCTCTTCTTCAATATTTTATCTCTCCGGAAAGGGGTATGCATCTCTTTTATTTCTTTTCTCACCCTAAATCTGATTCGTTTTATTTTCCTGGTCTTTTTTGCTCGTCCTTATTCCTTTTTTATTTTTCTTTTAACGAGCGCCGTAACCAGTCATAACAGGAGAGGATATAAACCGATCTCTCACCCGACTGCTTGATTTACGATCGAAGGGAAATAGAAACTTTAAAATGTTACTGCCGATTTGCTGTCCGTTAATACGGGGCCATCTACCTTTTAGCTCAGACTATTACAGCATTTTTCCGTCACAGTTTTTCTTAGCTGAATCAGAAAATTTTTCAGGACTTCCATATTTGTATATAACTTACTAGTTGTGTTTTCACACTGAAGGAATTAATACACTGATTTACACAAATATAACGACAACGAGGGACAATTGTATAGAATGGAAGAACAAGCAGAGTAATTACCTGGGTAATTAATTGACATACTTTAATAAGAAAATAACATGTCCCGGATTTTTGTTCTCCAAAAATTAAAAATGCCACAAAAAGACTAAAATTTTAAAAATAAAGTAAGATGATATCTACTGAAAATGACCAAATATTAATTTATTTAACTTATCATGACAAGAGTACATCCACTAAATACGTGGATATAGACGTTATGTAAATAGAAAAAGTAGGTCCGCGATAAAAGTTTAATTTAGAAAATTAGTTGAGAAGTTCTATATCCTCTTTGAAGAATTTTGAGCAGAATATGATGGAAATGTCATGAAACTGGTCTTATAAAACTGAAACATAACTAATAATTAAAGATGAAATGGAATGAAAACTTCGTAAACATGGAAAACTGATATTTCTCATTCCCAGCTTTTTGTGTGTGTAATTTAGGTCCTCCAACGTTAAGTCATATCGGACGATGAATGGAATGGGTGAAATGAAGTTCATATGAGCACAGGGTCCACAGAGCTTACAGTTACCCGACATTCGTCTTTAAGGATAAGGGAAACCCCTGGGAAAACCTTATTCGTGTAAGTCACCCTGACCAAGATTCGAACTCGGGACCTCTTGAACGTGAGGCAGACACGCTACCATCTACGCTACCGAGGCGGGCACAGAGCGAGTGAGCTGAAGTATATTGACCTGATGAGATCAGTGTTCAGTGGGCAATTGGTGGAATGATGGTGGGAGAAACCGGAGTACCCTGAGGAAACCCACTCCAGCACTATGTTGTCCACCGGAAATCCCACTTTGCGTTTTCCTGGGATCGAACCCGCGCCGCCTAGGTGAGAGCCAAGCGGTCTAACCACACAGCCATGGCGCGGCCAAGAATGCTTTTAAAATATCAAATATAGACAGAGTGATAAATCTGACATATCAGATCATTTTTGATCATTTAATCATGAAATAAATCCAGAAGTGAAATTAGTAAAGCAATTACCGGTGCCATAGATTTTAAAATTCCAATGGCTAGATTTCTTTGTGTTAACTAGGTCGCTATCCCTTTCTTCTGGTTCCAAATTATAAAACATTTCCGCCGTTTTCTCTGACTATGGGAGGCATGTATTTATCGCTTCTTTTTAGGAAAAGCCGCACGTAAATACAAAAGGGCCGCGTGACTTTCCCAAATCAACCAAAAAATGTACCTAATAAAGCATATAAACTGTTGACGATTTGTGGCCTTCTTTGTCATATCGTGCTAGTAACACTGCGTATGTGCGGAATAGTTTATTAACAATTATTTTAACACGTGATAATCCTTGAATGATTTTCTGCGAGCTTACTCATGCTGTTATTTACATTTCCTTAGGGTAAAAAACTTTGGAATTTGATTAAGTTTGACATTATTTAACTAATGACAATGTTGGTTTTAACAGCCGCTAAATGTTTTTTTTTTTTTTCGTATCATCGAAACTATCGCTTCATTAACATTCTAAAACAATAGTTATAACGTTTCGTTCACAATACGAAGTTTACTAACAAAAAGAAGTGTGTATTGTGACTGCTGGGGTTACGTAGAATCAAAAGACTGACTTGTAAAAATTTAAAACACTCTTTATTGCAGTACAAAGACGTGAAATTGACAATCAGCTGTCTTCAAAGTCGACTCGGTGCTCCGCCGCACGTAAACAAATGACAGAAATCACTGCGATACACTTCAAACGTCCACTGTCACTATAACCATCACACAACTACCGCTCTAACATCTTGCTGGTTTTTATACCTCCAGTTGTTTCTAGAAAGCCGTAGACTTTCCGAGAGCATTCGTGGCGGCAGGGGAAAGAGAAAATTCCGGAGCCTCTCTCTGCCTCTTGGCAAGCGTCCAGCTCCCTTTTGTCGCGGCCGCACAACAATGCCATCGGTGACAGTATGAGGTATTTCGTATGCAGTGTCACTAAGTATTAAGAATGGTCGCAGAATTACAGAAGTTTTGCTATAACGTGGTGGATTCTCTAAAATATCTGTTGAAAGCTTCTATATTTTTTGCAGGTTGCTTTAATCTTAAAGGAATTGCCATTGAAGTATTTTCTGTCTATAACAGTTCAGTTTTTGAGAGTGTCAGATAACACAATATTTTTGACCTAAACTCATATAGACAATTCATAAGGTATGTAGAAATCCAAACTCATAAACAGATTTCTGATCCCAATTTTGGCGAACCTTTCAGTAGTTTTGACTTGAACAATATCTTACTAAATACTTGTGAAAATCGCTTAATGGCAGATATCCTTGTAGAAGCTAAGTGGAGTATAATTAGAAAGTATCTAAATAGGGGTGTACAGTTTTCAGTCTACTCCTTCCATATATGCAAGTTTAGGCAATATCCAGAGGCTCATTTGGCGCTTAGGTAATCATTATTTTACGTATCATCTCTAATCTTCCGCTCCACTGGGATTAGTGCAATCAAGATAACCGTCAGTTACTCTGATATCCCTTAAGGATCCGTAACCTCCTTGGCTATTCAATGGTAACAGAAGTTGATAGTCCACACTTATACTGAAATATCGATTAGAACAATGCTTTCTCTGGAGATGCATTAGATGTTAGTTAAGTGCATTCAGTGAAATTAAAAGGAAACCCATAGGTACTACTTGGGACAAATAGCTTGAGCTTTGTTTATGTGTATCAGTAGTAGGAACTAAGAGTGTTGCGATGGCTGGTTATAGGCTGTGTATTAATTTGTTAAATCTAGACGTTAACAGTGATGTGACGTATGACTACCGTAGTAGGTACAGTATATTGTCTCTAATAATAATTTTCGAACATGGAAATTTTAAAAAATGTCACCTCGGATGGTTGTAAACTCACAAAGCAGAAGTATTATTCAGAATGCTTTACAGTTATGCACGGAGGAAATGCAAAGCCATCAATTGTAGTTCTTCCTTTGCAAAGGTAGTGGCTAGAATGGCTACGGCAGTAGGAAAAAGTGAAGCTACAACAAAAGTCGTTAAAGAATTTTAAAAAGTTAGTATTTCAGGTGCACGAGCTACTTCTCCAAGAAAGGAACGCCATTGGAAAAATAAGTTTCAAATGGCGATTTGGTTAACTGCGTCTTTCCCAGAACTTTTTAGAGTACTGTGAAGTGCGTAAATAAATTCCAAAAGTGAAGAAGTTATTCTATGCAGTTAAATGAAACAATTCATTTTGGTTTTGGACAGAAAACCTTCTGTGAATATTAAAGGAAGTGGGATTTAGTTTCTAAAAAATGTAAAAATATGCAACGCATTTTAGTCTAACGCCAGGATATACGAGGGCTATCCAGAAAGTAGATTACGTTTTGGAATAAAAAGTAAACAAAGTATAGGAAACAAATTTTATTATATACAGATGAAAGCCACACTCAAATACTACTTTTCGACATAGTCACCATTCAAATTAAGGCATTTATCGTAGCGATGTACGAGCTTGGAAATTCCTTCGTCGAAAAATTCGGCCGCCTGCGCCTTCAACCACTTCGTTACCTCTTCTTGCAGCTGTGCGTCGTCATCAAAACGCTGCATAGCCAGCCACTTCTTCATTGCTGGGAATAGGTGGAAGTCGCTCGGTGCCAGGTCGGGACTGTACGGCGGATGAGGAAACAACTCCCACTTAAAAGATTCAAGAACTTCACGAGTGACATTTGCCGTGTGGGGCCGGGCGTTGTCGTGAATCAACAAGATCTTAGAGCTCAACATTCCTCTGCGCTTGTTTTGAATGACTCTTCTGAGTTTTTGGAAAATTTGGCAATACCTTTGAGAGTTTATTGTAGTGCCTCTTTCCAGGAAGTCCACCAAAATCACACCTTTTCTGTCCCAAAAAACAGTCGCCATCATCTTCCTTGCCGACATTGTTTGCATGCATTTCTTGGGTTTTTGGGGAGAACTTGTGTGCCCCCACTGCATTGATTGCAATTTCGTTTCACAGTTCACGTGTTTCACCCATGTTTCGTCACCAGTAACGATGCGATCGAGTAAAGAGTCACCATCCTTATGGTAAACGTCCAAAAAGTTCAACGCTGCAGCCATTCGCTGATTTTTGTGGTCCTCTGTCAAGATTTTTGGAATCCATCTTGCACAAAACTTGTGGTAACCAAGCTTTTCGCTGATGATTTCGTGCAACAAACTTCGCGAAATTTGTGGAAAACTCAAAGAAAGTTCCGTTATTGTGAACCTTCGATTTTCACGGACTTTAGCATCGACTTTTTCGACAAGTTCGGCAGTCACTATGCTGGGTCTCCCACTTCGATCTTCGTCGTGAACATTGGTTCGGCCATTTTTAAATCTGATGACCCACTGACGCACTCCACCTTCAGTGATAATGTTGTCCCCATACACTTCACAAAGCTGCCGATAGATTTCTATCGGTTTACAGTTTTTTGTAGTCAGAAACCATATTACTGCACGCACCTCGCAGCTCGCGGGATTTTCAATTAACGCAGACATTTCAAACCGTCACAGTATCTGAACGGAGCACAGCACGAACCTCTAACTAGCACGGCTAGATGCCGACTGAGCTGCGCAACGCTCTGACCCCAAGATGGCCGCGCTAGCCCCGCCCCTAGCGGAAACAGACGAAAACGTAATCTACTTTCTGGATAGCCCTCGTAGATTGCCGCCTTATCACTGTGATTTAAACAGAATAGAGCTGATATGGGGTATCATGAAGCAGAACATAGGAGAGATATGTTTGCTCTATGACTTCAAACGCACTTGAAGGACTAACCAGACAATGTTTGAAGGACAACACTGAAGACGATTGGAAAAATGCTTACATCAAATTTATATCCACAGAATAAGGATGCTGGCATCGAAATGCCTTGATGGAAGAAGAAATAGAAAAAAAAATTAATCAATGTGGGTTTGGATATCAGTGAAGAAGAGGAAGCGCATACTTTAGTCAGCTTTATGGTTTCTGGAGATGAAAACGGCAGTTCCACAGACATGACAACTGATACCCATCGTTTAGACGACCTCGCCAAGGATGGAAACCCTTCAGATGCAGCAAGTGAAACGGATATGTACGAATCGGAATCATCACATCACAAATAAGTCAATTTTGTTCTGCTCCTCAGCGCAGCATATTTTGTCCGTCCGTCCGTAGCAGCTGGCAGGCTGAGGAACAGCCCGAGTTGATAGAAATTAACCAAGAAGAGGCTAGATGTGGATGTTGCAAAATATCGGGTGAAAAATAGGTATTTGTGCATATTTTTGTGATATGCTGTCCACCTCTCTTTCCTCTGATAAACAACCGTGCAGTGTAAACAGATACCAGCACAGCCAGGTATCTTCCTAAATGTCCCGGGTATTAACTCAAACATGTCGCTGAGCTTTAAACATTTCAGTTCGAAAAAAGTAATATTTGGTTTAAAATAATGGCAGGGGTAGAAAGCATAATTATGATATAGTTCAAATAATAGAATTAATTTTCATTTATACCTCAGTCACTGCATCCTTAAAACTATCCATGGTTTGGTCACGGGCATCTCCGTGCTATGATGGTGCCTGCTGAGAAAGCTGGTAAAATGCACCTGAAATTCTAGAGACTGCATGAATGGAACCAAGTGTACATATCTACAGCTCAAAGTTAAGACCATACACACTGATCAGCTCTCGCGTTTTAAAAATAAACTTTACTTGTATAGGTATCATAAGGGTTCCTGCGTATTCTACAAGGGGCGTCCAGAAGGTAAGTTCTGTTTCAATTTATCTCCACTGAAACTCCGTGATCGCAGTTCCGCACATGCGCGATAGACGCTCTGTATCAAGGAGAAGAAACGTGCGCCACGTACGCTTTGTTGTGCTTGTTTACATTGTTGGTGTTGATTGACAATCCCGCCGCTTGTGAAATCAGATCTATGATTCGTTTTCTGAATGCCAGGAAAATGAAACCAATTGAAAAATATCGGCAAATTTGAGATTTCGAAAGGTGTTGTGTTTCTTCACGACAACGCACGACCACACACTGCAAATGCGACGAAAAACATCCTACAGGGAGTTGGCTGGGACGCGTTTGACCAGCCCCCCCCCCCCCCCCCGTACAGCCCTGACCTTGCTCCTAGCGACTTTCATCTGTTCTTGCATCTCAAATCTATCCTTGGTGGTCAAAACTTCAACAATGACGAAGAGCTGAAAGAAAATGTTTCCAACTGGTTGAAGACACAGGCGGCAAACTTCTATGAAAAAGGTATACAAAAACTTGTGCCTCGTTATGAAAAATGCCTGCAAAATTTCCGCAGTTATGTGGAAAAGTAGTTTTAGAGTTGTATAATTTTGTGTAATAAATAAATTTTCTGTATCTGTACACAATTTAATTTATTACCAAACAGAACTTACTTTCTGGACGTACCTCGTATAATGAAATTTAAAATTATAAAGCCTTCTTTATAGATATCTGGTTTTAAATTAACTTGTCTCTAATGCACGATTTATTTTTAGGATAACTATTATTCACTTTTATCCTGAGATACTTTTATCTGGATTATAAGCCTTGATACCGAAATTAAGGGATGCGGTGTATAAAGAATCGTAATGGATTTCAAAATAATGTATATTTTTGTGGAACGCCTGCAGGTGCAGTTGGGTTGAATAGTAACGGAGTTGGATGAGTTGTTTAACAAAAGACACGGGAGAAAAAGGGTTTTCTTAGTAAGAATCCTGAATGGATAGCACTTGACTTTGTTTGTAAAGGTATTCTTCGGACCCCTAATAATGACAATGGGCAAAATTGTCACAAAGGGAATCTTTGTGTGTATAAAGGGCTTCGAAAATGTAAAAGCTACACACTCAAGCGCAGCTGTGAGGACAGTCAGTCCGAGGCGTGGAACAGAATAGGGCAGTCAATTTCTTCTGTCTTGGTCGAGGGCAGACCAGAACTGATGATAGAAGATATTTGTCGGTTCATACGTAAATAACTAAGTATTATCGAGTAATAATCACTCCGCCTTTAGTAACTCTAAACAGTGATATATTGTTAACCCTTGGTCGGCAACTTCAAGTTTGATGTTCTGATAAAAAGAAACAGTCATTAAACCAGTTTGATACGGGCATTCCAGTGTCATTTAAACCATCCTTCTCATACATATCCAGCATACCCTGAGATAAACCTCATTTCCTTACCCAGAGCTAAACATTATTGCATCAAACTGTCCCGCCAAAGTTGAACTCTTTGCTCGCCAGTTATTTCGCTTCAGCCTTTGCCTTAGTGCGAGATTTTCTAGGATTAAAACTTGAAATACATAGAACTTCATACAGGCATTAGACTGCATTTAAACGCGTCATGTTACATCTGACTTCCGAGTAACAAAAATCATATTTCAAAATGAGAACGGCTAAAGCAAGAAAAACATAACTGCGAGGTGCGCTAGTATCTTAAAAATAATGAGCTAGCTTGTCGGCACTCACTTTGAAAACAACCTCTGCTGCTTTCATTTTGATTGAAGTTAATGAGCATAAAATGTGAAAAGCTAGCCTTTGTGGTTAATAAATCATAAGAAACAAAAGTAAAAGATGGAGAAGAGTGTGAGGACCAAACTGGCTTTGTTACGTACCTGCGTCAAACCATGAAAAGTACTAACATATTACATTCATCTAAAGCATTCTTCCGAAGAGGGAAATAAATCTCATCGCTCGTAAAGTCTATGGAATTGAATCTAACGTTATTTTATAGCCAATTGAGAACATAATAAGTAACTCTTTCTCCACTAACCTACATTAAAATTTATTCGTCTTTGAACCGTCTCATATATAACTGTCTTCAATCAGAAAAAATGGATTTTAGACAGTGATGGAACGCTTTTCTTTGGTATAGATTTCATCCACTTACTCAAACGTGTTACTAGGTCAATCCTCGAAAGGAACAAATTGCCATTATTCCCTGCTCAACGCACAAAGGGTACAACATTTAGGGAAGATATCGGCTTCTTTTGAGGGCATATCCAATGTTCGAGACCCCAGTCAGAGTAAGTTTTGTGAACAGCACCTTGTGTAAAGTTACATGAACCAAATTGCATCCTTTCAAATCGAACGTTATGATCACGTAAGTCATTTCGTTGTTACTCCCAGTTTATTAAACATTCACCGTCTTTGTGGTTTATATATGTTATACTTATCACTAGGGCCAGGAAGTTTCTTACCTAAAAATTCTCTAAAAATCATCTATAAAATATCCTTAAAATATGCCAAAATTCACATAAAATGTAAACAAAATCACCTAACAAAAGTTAACAATTTCTTTCATAATAACAAATTAATGGCTGTCACAGACAAATAATGAATATATGGATGGAATAACCGCATTTTAAAATTAACTTTCTTAGTAAATAATGCAATTATTGCTTCTAAATAATAAATACATTCAAAATTCAGCATGTCATTTTCAATTTTATAAAATATGAAAAATAAGTTACTATACCCATAAGCCTGAGCATACCTTACTTAGCGTTGCAGTACACCACCATGGTCATCTTCTAGTTATCAAAAGTAAAAGAACGGCGGTTATCTGTTAAAACTGTTTTATACTTTGAGAAACTTCTCTACAATTATATGCGCATATATGAAAAACACTATGTCACTGTCTGTTAAATCCTGTTCAAAGATATCAGTTCTGAAGTTTTCTCCTGATATCGGCAATCTGAAGAACTGTTTGGTACCTTTATTTTTGTCCAACACAAATTTTAGTTTCTGTCTAATTTCGTCCCCAATCTCACCTTTTACATTTTGTAACCTCTCTTCCGCAATCCTCATTAACTCAATTGACTTATCCAATGTCATGTCACTTTATTCAAGGCGGGTTATGGTATCCGTCAAAAATGCAAAATTTGATTTAATGAAAGCTAATTTACCTTGGATTTGAGTATTCGAAAACTGATCCTGTGCGCACTAAAATTACCTTACAGTTTACCCTGTCAAAGCTATTCACAGCTTATCTCACTATTTGAAAATTGTCACCGTGGTTTATACATGCAGTTACATATATTGTCACGGCAACCGGCATAACAGTTTCGGCACAAAAAAGAAAACAGTCGGCGGGTAAAGTTTCATGGTAATAATGAGCCTTACTAAGCAGTTAATGACAGCGCGGCGATTATAAACAAGCGCCGGCAAGCGAAGATAACTGAGGTAAAGACCTCGCCGGCATAGATTAAGTTACGTTTCTAGAATGTGATAAAATATTCGGATTACGTCATTAGATGCTTTGTTTTCCAGAAACATCTAGTGATTGACAGAACAGTCTGGTATTCATGAATGGGTGTATAAAAAGAAGCCATGGCTAGTGATGAGTTGTTGTAAAACAGTGAGATGGAAAACAGTATTGTGAACGAGAGACAGCTGGAAGTGTTAATGTAACGAGAGCTAATCTGCTGTCACTGTTTGTTATTGTGATCGACCTTGGTAGACTGATGGTGACATAACGTAATGTTGCTGTAATCTATAAGAGTATTTCTACAAAAATAAAAGAGATTTTTAATTTCTGCAAGTCGGCCTTTTAATTCTACGAACCCACAAAGTCACAATATATATAGAGCCCATTGGTCAGGGTCAAGTCGGCCACGGAAATCGAACTCTTGCCTCCCGAATGCGGGCCACACATGAAAATGCTCAAAAAATTCGTGAAAAAAGAAAGAAAATGACCGGAAAATGCATCTAAATGTTAAAATTATGATTATAAAAATGTGGGCAAAATACATAAAAACTATGTATATCTAACGTATTTGTTCCAGAATGTACTTAATTTCCAATAAGCATCGTCTGTGACTGCTCAGAAGTAAGATGACTTTTTATCAAAATCCGAGCCCTACTTATCACTAAGGGGCGGATTCCTATAACATATCATTTATTGGGTCTTAAAAGTTCTGTCCTTACTTTTGCAGATCTTTGGTAATATTTATGCTTATTTCCATGTTAAAGTCATATTTTGGGGATTATTATAGTATAGTCAGCAGCCAATTAGAAATAAACCACTTATGATTCTTAGGAAAAAGTGGTTCAAGATTTTGATTCTTCTCATTCGTCATTCATTAACATTGTACAAGTTGCATGTTCTTAACAGAACTTGGCAGCAAATTTGGGATATATAAAATGGAACTTCGGTGGAATATTTGGTCCGATTACCTACCTAGAAACCGTAGGAAATTCACTTAGTGATGCATTAAAAATTGTGAAAGAAATCGAAAGTTAATTAAAGCGAACAAAAGTTAAAGTGGCTGAATAAATTACTGCAAAGCTGCAAAGATTGTTGGTGTCTAATACAGGTTACACTACCTTTCCAAGATCAGTGACATTCTTTGTGGGCTTGAAGCAAAGTTTGAAGATCCCTAGCCAGGATTTTCCCCAAATGAATTAACTTACTTCAAATGTGCTCCTATAACCTTATGTGATCTGGAATGTAATTTCTCCACTTATAAGAACATTCTGTCTGACAATAGAAGAGACTTGACAACCTAAATTTAACATTGTTATTTAATGTAACTTAACTGCTTATGAAAACTAAGCCCCAGGTATGAATATTTTATTCATTTTAATTATTCTTAAGTTACAATAGTTATTATTCTCCAATCTCACACTTTCCATAAAGTGCTGAATTAAGAAATAAAGAAACTCTTTCTGCAGAAACGATTAAAATTTTTTCTGCATGACCAACTAATAATTGTTAACTAAAGGTTGATGTCAATTAATATAATATGATTAGTAAATTCATTAAGTTATAAAGATCATATTTTTGTCATTTTAGGTCATATTTAAGCTATTTTAGGTCATAAATACATGCATATTTTGCATTTTTAGGTCATAGAAATCCGCCCCTTATTTATCACTTACGTCACACGCTGCATACTTGCACACAAGATGTACTAACTCTACACACAAGCTGAAATACACACACACACACACACACACACACACACACACACACACACACACACACACACACACATACACATACACACACGGTGTTCATTTTTATTCATTATTTCTCACCCCCTGATTGAGCAAGAATGACGTCATAGTTGACTGCTGAGTCTATCTTGAAATCATAGTGCCCTCTACGGATAAGAATTTTTGGGGAACAGTAAGCAAATTGCAGCGCTCTGAGTGTGGTTGTGCTTGTAACTAATACAATAGCTTCCCTTAGATATGAACACAGACCACCGCATCTTCATAGTCGAACGCTACCTTCGTACGAGCATTAAAAATTGTGCGACATATAAATATAATTTAAAACGCTGCATAGAGGAGTTAATGCAACGCTATCCAGCATTTAGACAAGTCCCTCGGAGCGTAATGTTTTCAGAAGTGTTCGGGTACCATCAAATTGACATACCTTTGTTTGCAACATAAACGTCTTAGGCTTTATCAGTATACGATATAAAGTTTTTATCATTCTTACGCTTAATTAAAATGTCTATTAATGTTGGTATCCTTATGTCTTCTAAAACCAATAGGTGCATCAAATATTTCCAAGATATAGGATGAGTTACTCGCAAAAAGAGAGACACTGGACGCTATATGGTCCCAATCCAGAAGCAATAAATAATGTTATGACAGAAAGGCCTCAACCATACCTTCTCACAATACAGACAGTGTTTAAGGGGAAGGGAGAAATGAAATATAAGAAAATTGACACATAGGACTATGTACTAGAGAAATTGTCATGTTTATACTTGGATAAAAGTTTTGTACATATTGTACCATTAACTTATTTTTCATTCCTAAAACGTGTTCTGTTAATTTTCTGGTTTGTAATGAGGTTACATTGTGAGGAAACTATGGGTGATAGAAAACAATTGAGATCAAATTGAAATATTTCTATTTTATGTTACAGATTTACAATATACATACGTGTATAATATAACAGAAAAACTGATGTTCATTGTGAAATAAGTGTTCATTGACTTATCACTTTGTATATTATTTATGGTATACATTTATGGCTGCATAATTAGCTTTGCAGTGCACTGCATTGCAGTATATATAATTTTTTATAAACAGTTATGGTATCTACGCACCAGGCAAAATTACGCACTTTTATATTACGCGGGCAGACCCACCTCTCAAATAGTATATTTACTTGCCTGTAGAGGGTGGTCTCAAAGCTGCTGTCAACACATCTAATACGATCGCAAGCCGCTCGGGGAATCGTATATAAACTCGCTCCATCAGCGATGCTACTGATGACGTCAAATTTTGCGCGGTATTGTTATGTATATTGTTCCTATTGCTTTTTCTATTGGTCGGCAACTTCTAGATTTATCTGAATACCTAAAAAGTTATTAAACGTCTCCATCTTAGATTTCAGCGTCAACCTTACTTTAATTGGACACCTTCGCATACCCTGAGAAAAGACTCTGCTCGAGATGAGGCAAGATCGCAACTTCAAAACTAGAGCAGCATTGGCAGGGCATACATACCTCTTCAACCAATTGCACCGTACCTGAAATTTTGGACATCGATGTCTCCAGGCACACTCACGTCATCATTAATTTCTTTCTTTCGGCTTCGCAGATATGTTTGGAACTTAAAAAGACACACAGCTGCATGTACATAAAATAATATGTTTAAACTTGTCAGTGCCTATTACTGTGACGATGAACTACAACTTGATATTATAATTTGTGTGTAATTTGGGTGACTTGCGATATATGAACACACAGTAAATCACAGTGTCTGCTTCTGGTACTGCCATTGGAAGGGATACCACAAGTTTTACCAGAGTGAGAGGGGGGGAGGGAACTGGACGAAAACACGATCATTACGAGGCGTTACAGCATGACCTAGAGCGAAGTCCTAATTGCGAATTAGTGTCTCCAAAGGCTGGGATTACGCCTAATGAATTACCGGCATTATAGCTTACCATATAGACGCCGTTCTGCCTCCATGTGATGGAGGATGCAACTCTTTCACATGGCGTTTATCATGACCTCATTTTATCAGCGTCATGGATTGTTAATTTTACACATATAACTCTTACTATACGAAGCTTCAACTTAAACGTTCTAGTTTACATAAAACATTTCACGCCAAAGTCAGTTCTTAACTCTGCATGTTTGGAAACAAAGCAACATGTGTATATAAAAACAGACAGAAAAATGCATCATCGTATGTCATCTGCTTAGATGCTTTGTCTCTACCATCGTGTACAGGGATGCCTGCCAGTCATTTTTATTTTCTTTATTTTATGTTGAGAGAGCTTCCATTCCATGTACTACAGCAGCCCTGGATGAACCAATCTCTTATTCAAGTCCAGCACATACATAGGCATATGAAGTAAGGTAGGACCTAGGTCAGTCGCGAAAGGGGATGAGTATGGAAACATTGCAATCGAATGGCATGCTTTGCAGCTATAGTCCCTGGATGGGCCTCTATCGTGTTAGTTTGACATCAAAGGTGGAGTAATAATAGTTTAACCTATGAAATAGTTCGGACAAGGAAAAGGGGGGGAATAAATCAAATATAAAATAAAGTTCTAGAACCAGGTATGGAGTAGGGGTCGAGCTCGGCATAGGTGGTTCAATATCCCCTTATCAACACAAACCACAGCTCCAGGAATCCATGCACCCGACTGTACAGAGAGATGAATGAAATACTGTAACAGATTTTAATACGGGTATCCCTATTTCAGCTCAAAAACAACAAATGCTTTCCAAATTACTGCTTTAAATAATTTAAATTAGATATTTTAAGTATACTGTAATACCTACATTTTAAGATGACTGTAGAACAAGAATTTCAATCCACATTAAATACAAAAAACGCAGAGGCCATTTTCCAATTATTATTTCATTTATACCCAGTATTTAAATGCAATAGTCACATTAATGTTAACCTGTACACAGTTCTCACTGAATTTCTGTTTATTCTTTTGTGCTTTTGTACGTTAAATCACGTGTATCTTACATTTCATAGATCCAGACATTGTTGAGGAAAGGGAGCATCCTTGGCTGGAGAAAAATTATCATGAGAAACCGAGAATAGAACCTGGAAACATTATACCACAGCCGGTGCTCTACCGACTAAACTACAATAGTAATATTTAAACACGATATTGAAGCAGGGTTAAATTACAAAAATATGCTAAATAACAAAAATATGTCAGTAAGCCACAAGAAATAAGAAATAATATGTACGTTTCAGACCACGGGAAACTAATGTAAGCACAGCAAAGGCTTCGAAATACAATTTTGCAAAGCAGTTGCCCTCCTCGGTAGTGTAGATGGTAGGTCACGTTCAAGAGGTCCCGAGTTCGAATCTCGGCCAGGGTGAGTTTCATGGATAAGGTTTTCTCCGAGGTTTTTCCCTATCCTGAAAAACGAATTTCGGGTAACTCTACGCTCCATGGAGCCTGGACTCATTTGAGCATCATTTCACCCATTCCATTCATCGTCCGATATGACTCGGAAGAGGAAAATTACCACAAAAAACTACGTATTCAAATGCATACTCACTCATCAATGTGTAAAACCGCACCATCTCTGTGTAAAACTGAGTTTAATCGTACAACGATATGGAGAATTCAAGAGGCCTAGTTAATCTAGGATCGTCATTGTAGCACTCAGAGTATCTTTGGAGCTGTGTCTACATCATCAAATTACAAATCTGAAACAGAAGGCAACTGCAAAAATTTCCACATTTCTTTCCAGCATAGTCTGCAAGAATTAAGGGCACTCGGAGGTTGATAGGCTTCAAAAAATCAATTTTTTGTTTTTAATGTTAAAACATTATATAATTTTTCAGCTTTAAAATGATATATGTAACATAGTTTGTCAACTGTTATTAAAGTCCTTTAATTCGTCAATTTAAAGATGGCGCCGTAATGATACGCCCACTTCCTGAGAATGATGCTTAATATTTGATCGTGATTTCCCAAAACCTTGATTTTTCATACTTTAGGTGCATTTTTCTCAAGAACTATAAAATATATTGACACAAAATTTGTAGTGTTTATTTTTCAATGTTCCTTGAACACATTCGGCTAGCATTTACATTCATGTGATTTATAAAATGGATGAAAGCAAATATTCAGTCCTTGAAAATATTTTCTTTTTTCTTTTTTTTTACTCAAAACTAATTAATTTTTCATGCGCATGTTATAAATTATATGTGATTTTTATTTAGCCGAGATTGTAAAACTTTATCTTAGGTTATTTAGGATAAAACTTGGTGCATGGGGCTTTAAATTCCTACAAGTAAAGTTCACCTGAAATATAGGGTGTAATAGTTTTTTCAGGACACACGGTGTGATTTATGCCCCTTTTGCATGGACCTATGTGAACATAATTTAAATAATGATAATGTTTAGTTTTCTATATATTCAAATTTTAATATTGGTAAAAATTAGCCTTGTCTGGGTAAAAATAACCTCCCAGTGCCCTTAAATAGCTGAGTTCCTTTCTTGCACCAGCACCAGCCTCAGCATTTGGAGGTGTATATACGTAATATTTCTATAATTGTGTTTATGAAAAATAAGCTTTTAGAGTGTTGGATAGAGTCAACATGAAAAATTCAATGCCATGGCCGGGATTTGAACCACGGATCTCCTGGTTTCCGTCCAGTCGCTCTAACCCATTGAGCTACCATGGCCGACGTGCAGTCCCGACCGGCATTGGCATTGAATTTCTCACGTTGACTCTATCCATACAAAACCTTAGCTTATATACGGCTAGTGTGAAGAAATGATTACTTTCCACCAATTAACTTAAATAATTTTAGAGTATTATACACTACTGCAATTCGAAGCCCTGCGCCGTGGTGTAATTAGCAACAAACATTCCAATCCAATGAATATTCGAATTCGGGCATTTTAAAGTTTTAGACAAGCACACTGAGCATCTCAAAGCGCGTTTTGGAAGGCACAATAATGAATAATGAATTCTTGGTCATCATTTTTAAGCTATAATGTTCCATTTAACGTTTACTTTTTGTTTAAGAGCACCTTTTGGGACCTTAAATTTATAAGACTTAGAAGGCCATCACTCCAAGCTAGTAACCAATAAAGAAGAAAGTTTTCTTTGGATCAGGATGTGAACATGTGAACATCGTTATACCGTAAAAGCGGTCAAAAGACTGAATGAGGAAGCTTTGATTAATTACATCCACTGGCTGTGTTCTGGAATGGATCCCCTGACAAATCCATTCAAGGCGTGCCCCTAACTTTGCAACTCTCCTTCTCTTTTAAGACCATGTTTCTGTATGTAGCGCTGACATGAAAATCAAAATATTGTAAGTAGTAATAAAATAGGAAGATCAACCAAAGTGTTTCCCTACAGGTGTCAAAACAAGTTACTGTTAATACAAGTGTAAATCGCGTAAAAATATATGTAATATTTGTTTCAGCAAAGAAATAAAGGAATACAGAACTTAAAGATACTACAGGGGGTTTGTTCAATATGTGCTCTTTTTTTTTTTCAAGTGTTGTTAACATGTAATATTAACCAAACGTAGGCTTTCACGGCCAGCGTCTTGCACAGTAAAAGATTTCGGGCTCTAAGGCCGTGTTCCACTGGGTTTCTTCATCTCTCTCCCAGACGTTTCGCTTACAACTACCGCAACCATCATCGGTGGCGTAGAAAAGTCCTCCTTGTACTCTTCGTAGCTACTGTAGCTAGGACTTTTCTACGCTACCGATGATGGTTGCCGCAGTTGTAAGCGAAACGTCTGGGAGAGAGATGACGAAACACAGTGGACCACGTCCTTAGAGTCCGGAATCTTATACTGTACATAACATGTAATAATTGAAAGCTTCATTATGAAAGCCATTACCCTGTTTATCCACATGACACTGATACTGAAACAGATGCTGAATATTTGTGGTATTTTCGCTATTTAATTTTATGCTCGAACTACAAAAAGGGTAATCTATATAATGAGAGGTGTATATATAACCATAGTACGGAGTAGAGGTATATTATTCCAGATAACAATTTTGGGAGAATGCTAGTGGCCGAAACATGCATCTTGAAGAGAGACGTTGAGAAAACACTGTGGATCCTCAATTTCAAAGCAGTAGAGGTGCATAGAAAGTTAAATAGTTTTTTAAAAGATCTAAGGTGCCAAGTTGTTAGAAATGGCGAGATTCCAAACTGTTCTACATCTTGATGTCAGTGATACAGAAAAATGATATTGTGACTTTGTGGGTTCGTGAAATAAAAACTCCAATTGCACATACTCCAAATGTTCTTTATTTCCAGCGAATTACAGTTGGAACACTTGCCGATTACATAGAATTACGTAGAGAACACAATTACAATTCACCAGTTCGTCTGTCACAGGTCCACTCTGCACTCGCAATTACGTACAACTCCTCCGATGCACGTACAAAGTCTTACAGTTCGTTTTCTCACTCGGCGCTCCTCACGGCCGCTCGCCAAGGACTGAGCTTACTCGCCCACTGCAGGCCTTATATAAGGATATCGCTGGTTCTGGAAGTCTCGCGGTTCAGAAAATAATCCCGAATGTTCCAAACGCCAGGGGGAGGGAAAAGAGGCGACCAGCTACCAGTGAAATGTGTAGTGTTTAGCGCCCGCTTTTACTACATATGGCACCGCAGGCGATGACACTGATGATACATGAGATGAAGATGGAGTACCGGTGGAATGAGATGGCGGGGGAAACCGGAGATCCCGGAGAAAACCCGTCCAGCGCCGTGTTGTCCACCACAAATCTCACTTTGCGGTCGCCTGGGATCGAACCCGGGCCACCTTGGTGAGCGACCAGTGACACTTCCCTAATCATCCCCTCAGTGATACGTAATAAATGGGTAGGCGTTTCCTGAATGCCCCCGGTCCCCTACTCAGCTGTCAGTGGTTGTGCTTTCCGATAATTGAGTGACAATATATTCTGTAACCTCATTTAGACGATTAAGGTTTGGTGTTTAAAAGCCTAACTCATCATTAGCTTCTATGTAACATTATATTATACTATTACTATACATATGTAACAATGAGATCCAAATATGTTGAGGCGTACATCTGCTATTTGGAACATCCAGTTCGTTTAAAATATCGCTAATTACTTATTTACCTGTAATATATGCTAAACGATAAATCAGAAATCATATTAAGCTCCAAATCTGTTCCACAACGTGCTGAATAGAAGTTTATTTTATCTACAAAAGATTTTAATAACTATTTAGACCTCAAAGAAATTACGGCCAAGTATACAATAAATCAAAGTTTATGTATGCTAGAAATATGTTTGGAAAACAATTTCTCCAGTTGTATTACATATTAGTTTTGTAAATTTTAAGGATATTATGGAGAAAACAGCTATTTTATGGCGCATGATACCCTGTGGATAACAAAGAGATTAATACAAAAATATGTTTTCATCGTGTAAAATAGGTCAATATAAAAATTCAACATATCCAGATTAATTTAAAGCTGTTTATGCAATAGTCGTTTCTATTATTAATTTGCCACTCTATTTTAACACTCTTGTCTATACCACAGGAACATCATTTCACTTATTAAACCATTATGTTAAAGTCTAAGATCTATAATTCATTTTGGTAAGGAGAAGCTATAAACCGCGTCATACAAATTAAATTTTTGAGAGCAATATATTATTTTGCTGCTTAAACCGTACGAGATTTCTGGTAACACAAACACTAAAATCGACAGCTAATTTTAATAGATATTAAATATAATGGCAGGTTAAATCTCTAATTTAACCAGAAGAGCTTAAAAAAGTTATTTTTGTGTTCTTGACGCTTCTGGGAAACTGTGGGCTAAACATCCGGTTGTATATAGAATTAGCAAAGTCTCCAACCATGGAATTCAGGACGTAAATAATGCAAAATAAATGTTTGTGAAAGGTGTCACAACTCTGCTTTGTTAGCAAGCAAAGATTCATAAATGCCAGAAGTGAAAGAAACTTGATATATGGCAAGTATGAAACTCGCAGACCCCAAAGTTAACAGATGCAACAAGATATCAATAACACTCGGCATGAGGTATCATAAAATTTTAAACAAATATATTGGTCTCCCTAGCGCGTGATCATAGGAAGAGCAGAGGGCTTTGTTAAAATGTAGGATGACACACGTCTAAAATTTAATTGTTATAAATCAGCATAGTTTATAGCGTGTCACCTCACTCATCTTATGAAAATGTATACCTATGTCAAAATGATTTCCATGGACGTAGAACTAATAACGGAATTTCTCTATTTCTATTGTAACCAAATACATTAACTTTCAAACACAGCTTTCTTGGACCAAGAAAAATAAGATCTGTGTCGGTTATTACATGTTTTTAAATTTTTAAAAATGTATTTTGAATTGTTCTGGAAAGAGTAATTTCTTCAAAAATAGAAATGTAAAATTAGGTTGGTTATTAGAGCTTTGTGTCCTGCAAATGACTGTCTTAAGAGTAAGACGTGTTATTTGTATCGCTCTGCGATTGTGCAGACAACGTTTAGTTATGGATGCATTTGCACTAGTGGCGTGTGCAAAGGATATATAGTTCATCGATGCAACAAACATTGTTAAAGGAACGTATTTGCATAATTTAAAACTGTAGCAGGATTTAAAAGTGTTTTGTGGGAAAAAAACCTACAATATTTAAAAGAGAGGAATTGTTGTTTATTCTCCAACAATTGCAGTATCAAGCTCCTTTACTCCGAGATCGCGCCCAAAGGTAACACTCATTGCTCCAGAGCTGCCGTGGAAACTACAATATTTCTACGACATCGTCATCAAAGGTGAGAAAATAATTATCAACATCTTCCACCCCCCAGGGGTCTATTTCGGTAGGTACGGGTTTGGCGCACCCGGGATCCAGAGCCAACAGTCTCCCTCGTGTGGGCTCCTCTTCGTGGTTGAGGGAGACGGTCAACAGGCTCACCCACGTGTAGGCCGTGTGGCGAGACCCGTGGAGAAGGATTTTAGATTCTTTTCTAGTTTAGAGTTTAGGATTTAGTGAACGAAATTTTTAGTAGGTTTTGATTGATGTCTTTTATGTACGTGTATTTTTAATAGGTTTTGTTACACTTGCATAGGTTTTAGAAAGATTTATATCTGGCTTTTGCCATGACTAGTTTTTTACAGGGCGCTGATGACCGCCGTAGTTGGGTGCCCTTATATATATATATATATATCAACATCTTCCATCACTCCCATTTGCAATAATTTTGTTTGTAGATTTAATCACAGGAAACTTTTAAGCTGTGGAAGAGAAACTTATTGCTACAGCATATGTTATATGTTATATGTTATATGTACAGCATATCATATGTTAGGTCATCCATATCCTCTTGTAGATCAACTTAGGAGATTTAGTTGAGGAGTAAGTCAAAATTCTACACGTTAAACTTACACACATCACTTTTAAGAATACAGACACATTCTTGACGGTTCCTAGTGAAAAACAAGGGACTAGTTTCCTTACAAAGAGACATGTTTAAAAGGTGCATACCGGGTGAAGATTAAACAATAATGAATTAGAAAAGGTAGTCACACTAAATAAAGTAATTGAATAGCCGGGATTTAAACCACGGTTTGGTTGGCTGCTCTAATTACTCAGCTGCCGTAGCACACACCAGCACGACATTAAATGCTCCAACTTACTTGCATTATTTCCAGTAAACCACTAGGACTATAAATTGTGACCTACTACGGTGGAAGTACTTTAAGGTCCCAGCTTTATAGTTCACCACTATTAGGTAAACTAATAGAAACTGACTGTTTTTCAAATAGCCCTGTGTATGACAAGATTTTTTTTTATCCAGATTTATTGAATCCTATTTTACACAGTCCTATATTAGGGCTAGAGTTGATACATAAATATATACAATTTTAACAAAAATATTTTAAATACTAGAAGGAAGAAATGGTGTTTTAATCTAATGCATGTTAATTTAAACTATTTCAGACGTTTAAACACTGAGTTTATAAACATCATGAAGTACTTATACTGTTGTGGCTTCATTAGCAAAGATGTGAGCGTAGCAGAAAATTCAGTTCCTAGAGAGTCTAACTTGAATATTAATTCTTGTCTTTCTCTCCAGAAAATGGGACAACAGAAAAGGAGATGAACCACAGTTTGAAATTCTTCACCACACACGCACTCGGGGTTGGATGTTAAGTGAAAGAGTGATAAGTATTCACCAAATTTACCATACCCACTTAAAAATTGTGTCAAAACAAAATTTGGTACAAGATGGTATGACAAGATTTGGAATGACACTCAAACTGAAAAATTCAATGATATAGCTGGGATTTGAACCACGGATCTCCAAGCTTCCGTCCTATTGCTTTAACCACTCCAATCAGCACAACCTAATTTGTCCAACCGACTCGCATTTTTCTGGTAAACCACTAGGAGTTTTCATATACATAAGAGTCAAAACCCTTAATGGCGACTTACTATGCTATAAGCACCATAAGTCCCAGACCTTACTAGTAAGTGACTCGTAAGTCACTCATATATTAGGTTGTGAATTAGCTGCTGCTGTCCCCACCTAATAGCTGTTTATTAAGTTTGCAGTGCTAAATTATTTTGTGATATAATTTATGTGATGTCATGAATTTTATTTACCGCGTATCAAAGCCCCGAAGGGCAAATTTTAGCATCTGTATGACAGAATTTTGAATGAGGATCGTTTAGAACGTTATTTTAAACGTTTCACTCCAGTAATCATTCATACAAAACATGTGTGACAACAAGCATAGTATTGATGCCATTCATTGCATAAATTACTCAAAAGTGATAAATATCTAATAAATTATTTCGCTAAATATATCAAACGAATAAGTAATGCTTCAAGACCGTATATCCATACTGAAACACAAGCTTTTGGTAGTTAGTTACATTCCTAATGTTACCAAGATAGAACTTTAGAGCTTCTACAAGCTTCAGCATTGATAAACATTTGTAAATATATTTTTGAAAATTTGACACTGGCATAAAAGTAATTTTGTTTGCTCTAGCCACGTAATATTTGTATATTTGTATACTTATTTAATTGTACAGTTTCACTACAGTGACTTTAACATCGTACATGCACATATTATACATCCATGAAATAGTTGAAAGATTTACTCGCTGACTCAGGTCCCCTGGACAAAAGCCTTTGATTTTCCTAAGCAGCTTGATGTCATTTCTTCTTGACCTTCTCTTCTTTTACCCTAATTCACTTTTCTCTTAACTTATATAAGGATTCTCCTTTTCATATATGTTTTCTTTTCACCCGTCCCAGTTAACATGCGTAACGTCACCACCTCTTTACTCACACTGTCCACGCCAAAGGCCATACCATGCTTAATACTCACACTGTCCCATTTCTTATCCCATATTTTTCTCATGCAAATTTATTAAATCGTTACATTCTATCAGACAGTGAACAGTGCTCTCTTCATCTCCAAAAAATTCACATATCCCTACCTCATTACTTCTCAACCCTTTTAGATATATTATTCCTACTCTCATCCATGCTATGCCTTCTCTTCCAGTTTTGTCACATTGATCTATATAGTTTTCCCTACCCCATTCTGTCTTTAATTGCTTATAAAATTTCAAAGTTTTCTTTTCTTCTATACTTTCCCACATCTCCTGTCTATCTACGTCTTGTACTCTGTTTCTCTCATCCTTCCAAAAACCGCTATGATTTGACTCCTTTGCTCTCCATATCTCTCCCATGCCTATCTTCGATACAGAGCCTAGTAATAAGTAACTTAAAAAGAACAACAAAGTCAAGGTTTATGTTAAGAATTCCTAATTAATGAACTATGGAATGTATGAAGTTTTCAAGTTGCGTATTATTCCTCAAATATAGACTTCTAATAAAAAATGCATCATCAAATTGCCTAGAAAAGTTCAGAGCTGGGTAGCCCCTATTTCTAAAAAATATTAATTTTATAAATGATTAGAATCTGAAGCCCTAAAATGCACTTAAATTTAAATGTAAAGGCGGCTGCTAAATTAGCTATTTGTAACGAGCTGACTAATTTTTGTCGATGTACAGCAAAGGTATTTCTGAAACTTAGCACGAGAAACTGTAACTACTAAAGCAATTATATATGCTAACTTCTGAAGTACAGATAAATTCAAGACGTAAAATAAACTCTTCCGTAATTCAAATGGGAAGCGAAACTTGCCCTTATCGCTGAAGTGCTGAGCCGTGTGCAAAAACTAGCGCGCTCTTTATTCGATAGCGGCAGCCGATATTCGGTAACAATAAAGCACTTCTATGATATTAAAATAATAAAATTTTAAGAAAGTAAATAGGAAATTTAGAAATACACACTCTTCTATCTAATAAATCACGCTTATTTCATGCCTACCCCCCAAAATATCCAAACTATTATGTTGCCAAGGCCTAATCAAATCTGAAATATAACTTTCTGTCTATCCTCTTCCTAAATTGTAATAATGATATAATTTTCACAACTTGCATAGGTCTAAGCCTGAAACTAATGGAACTCCTATTGGCTGAGTTCTCCGGAATGCCAAATTGCCTTAGCCACCCTTGGCATATATGAAATTGCGACTTTCTATCTCCTGCCAAAATCGTAAACCTTACTTCTTACATTCTGCACTGACTTTCAATATGTGAATTAGTCATTACAATTATTCATCCATGTCGCTATTATTATTTGTAGGTAAAATCAATCCTAACTGAACAGTCAACCAACGTCACACTCTAACGGATTTTAAAATTGCCACCAATCCTTTATTTACGCTTTGTAGCTAACGTTCGTAATTATTCCTGACTTTTATTATACTCTTCAAATGGACTATTATACGAGGCCCGCATTCGAGGAGTCTCGGATTCCACTCCTGTCGACTAACCTCTCCGTCTTGAGCTTTTCTGTGGCTTTCTTCCGTCGCTAGGCAAATGTGGCGGTGTCTTCTCTATTCTACGGATTTCTTTCCTTCCCTTCCTCATTTTATTCCATTGTCACCTTTCAAGTTTAGTTGTCAGTGCTGTGGATTTGTCATATGCGGGATGATGGTGCCCTTGCTTGCACTGATGGGCCTTCTTTTGCTGAGACACTTAAATCTGCACTCTGCGGGGCTTCTGTGATGCACCTGGTGGCTCAGTTTATAAAAGTTACGGGCATTACGTCTCTGTGGGTTTGCTCTGTACCTTCTCTCTGCCGGTCTGTGGTTCCCCTTAGCCTCAAATCTGCCCTCCGGCTAGATGCTAATGTAAGTGTAATTATTTATGTAAGAGTAGCCCACAGTAAATGCATATCTATCTTCAACACTTTTACCTCAGACACACAAACGGTTTCCATGAGAAAGCGGCTGTAGTAAGCAAATAACAAAACACGGGACAGAAAGTAAAAAGAGCTTGGTGCAAGTTCTCGCCATCAACGCCTTAGTGTTGCTGGAAATACTTCCTTAACCATCAACATAAATGCAAGAATTTTCCTTATAAGACATCAACCCTTTCTAGTACGACCTAGAGATTCCTTATGAAACAGGGAGATATTTTTCATGAATATTAATGTGTAAGGCCTCATATTGGTGGTTTATGTGGGTCATACACTGCGTTAATAACACTTGGGGATCCTTGCGAACAACTGCCAGAAGTTTAATTTCATGAATACCTAAGAGAGGAGATGACAGTGGAAAATGACGAAATGCTTACCTCCTCTAATTTTTTCTGTATCTTCCATATACTTCGCACAAAAACCAGTTCTCTACTGAATTCGCAGAAAGACATGCAACTGGCATTTCTTAAGGACGTTTTATTGAAATTGTTTGCACCAAAAATATACGAAATTTCTTACTAAAGCTCATAGTGCACAATAATAAAACTTAAATAATTAAAGTTATGTTGTCATCTGAAATCCATCACATTATGAAAAACTGTTTTAAACTCAGAACGACTTATGAATTAATGGTTTAAAACATGGTTGAGTTCAATAGTCTTAAAAACTACATTTTTAGACTCTGTCCACATTTAAAAATACGAAATAAAATACACGTATCCACACTGCGTTTATTTAGTTGTATCATTGTGAAATGCCTAAATTTAGAAGCACGTTAAAGAATTTAGAGATTGCTTTCTTCCAGCTAAAAATCAATTATAATATTTGACTAAAGTACTGGTTTTGCAAATATTGAAATATAGGCTTTTTGAAACCTTTAAACGCAGATTTAAACCGCCCCCTCCCCATCGACAACAACGTCTAGACGGGATGGAAGTGGATACGCCACTTACGCGCGTCAACCCCGCAGGGAAGACTACCAGAAACCTTGGTGGCGCCACCTGGTGGTCTAGCATACCCTCTACTAGCTCTCCAGACTAGTACCCGGGACTTATGAGGCGACCCTCTACCCCCTCCGGGTGGCCGAGGTCTGGTCGGAGGTACCCGATCTCCCCTGGGTGTTGGGAACGCACTGCCCCCTCGAGTCCAACCCAATCCGAACAACTCCCCGACGGGAGGGACTCGGCAGTTCGGCCCGATGTTCCTCTAGTGACGTGAGAGGTACCACGAGTGTTAAGGGTCCGCAGCGCTCGCACCACAGCAGCTGAAGGGGACGAATCCCCTCCCCTGCGGGAAGGCTTTTTAGAACAGAGAAAGTTCAATTTTATACGCAAAGTAAAAAAGAAAAAAAAAAGAAGAAAGAAAGAAACCCAAGAAAACATTTTCTCTCAACTGTACCCGATACGTCAGGAAGAGCGATTGGGATTTTCTAAATTTCTTTCATGGAAATCTGCAAGAACAGAACATAAGTACATTCTTTTTCACTGAAAAAGGAAGTGAAAAATAGAACATCTTACAAAATATAATAACATATAACGACGTGATTATTTCAATCACAGAAGGTAAGAGGAATATCCCATAAACGTATTCATTTTATAAAACAATTCGTGCATGTTAATAATAAATGCGATAATAACTGCACAAGTTTAAAAAGCTATAATTTCAAAACGCGTGAGTAGTATAGAATTGAGAGAATCAGCACAGTGTAGATAAGATGTTGAACTCTCCTCTGTGCTTATATATGAGTGATGTAGAATGCTCATTGATTTAGAACTCTCCTATATGAAAATCGAGTTGTAAAAGAAGGGGAGTGTTGGCGTAGTGCCGTTCTCCCCTGTGCAGTGAGATGTTTTTGAGGGTTGGGATGATGATGATGATGATGATGATGATGATGATTGTGTGTGTGTGTGTGTGTGTGTGTGTGTGTGTGTGATGTGTAATGTGTGATGGGTGGGATGGGTAACGGGGGGGGGGGGGTTCCGGGGATGTTTGAATTAAATGTGAATTCTTTTCGACGTGTGTGTGTGCTTGAACTCTCATGTATGAATATCGAAGTCTAGGGTTCGATATTGTGATGGGGCGGGGTGGGTAACGGGGGTTCCGGGGATGTTTGAATTAAATGTATTGATAGTAATTCTTCGATGACTGTGCTTGAACTCTCATGTATGAATATCGAGTCTAGGGTTTGATATCTATTACGTTCAGTGCTTCGATGTCTGTGCTTGAACTCTCATGTATGAATATCGAGTGTAGGGTTTGATATCTATTACGTTTAGTGTATGATATATGATGTAGTATCGTTATTCTTTAGATAAAAGAATATCGAGAGAATGATTAGGTATGTTTACTGGGAGAGATTTATGAAAATAAATGTAATAAGACATTCTGGTAAGGGGTGTTCCCTATGCAGAATCTCTCCTTGAGCTATTGTATCCAAGAGCGATGTAAAGGTTAAGAAAAGGTTAAATTCCATTCCCACATCGAGGTACGAGAAAATATAAATCTATTCCACATTGAAGTATAAGGGTGATGACGTGTTGTCATTCCTCAAGATTTGTGCATATGTGAGTAAATTCGAATTAACAGGTCTCACCCTGTCCCGCCAGCTCGGGAACGAACGTGTCCTCACTTCACACAAACCCTCCGTACGTTAAGTACAATCGACGATAGGATGGGGAGGGGGGAGACAGGTATGATCACGTTTCATCACCCATCTGCTCACTAGGGAACGAATGTATTCTCACTTCACATCGCAACGTCAAGATGAGTGGAACAACAACACCTATCATTGAAAGTGATACCAGATTCTGGGAGAATCTACGCCATTTCGAAGATTTGCAAAAGCATTGGGTTGAGCACCACGATGAAACGTGTGATGGAAAGATGCATCAAGTGATTTGCAAGAATCCTTCCCATCATGATTCGATCACATCTTATGCTCAATGCGGAAAGAATTGTAAAGTGTATCTCGGGTAAGTAGAGTTATAATTGTGCGTTAACGTGAAAGTGTTGTTATGTGTTAGATAACTAATGATAAATATGTTTATTTCAGTAAAGCCCAAAGTGAAGATGTGGCATGCCAGTCCGAACAGGATCAAGGTGAAGATGTGTGCGGTCCGTACAATGATCGTCCGTTTAAGGATATCGGTACATCGAAACCCGAGGAGGAAGTCATAGAAAAGTGAGTATAAAATAATAAGAGTTTTACGTTAACAAGTGTATTAAATATTCACGATGTTGAGACATAGTTCGTGTATGTCCGCAGATCCAGTAAGAAAGGAGACAAGAAAAAGAAGAAGACGAACTGCAAACCGAGAATCGTCAAAGCCAAGAAGACGTTCGATCAAGACAGTTTCATCATAATGATGTTCGAACCCTTCACACCCTTCGCAGAAGAAGTAGAGGAGGAAGTTGCGAGTGATGGTAAATAGTGTGTGCATGAACGATAACGACATCTCCATCAGCATTGACTTTCGTGTGAACATAGGATTATACAATGAACTCCCATCACTTTACATTAAAGACACACATGACGATACGTTTGTGTATATTACAAAAGAGGATTGGGAGGTAATAATGTCAAATTTGTGTGTTTTGGATACGTATCTGAAAGATGGTAAGCATCCATGTGCACCGTACAGTGAAAATATAATATATGCATTTAATATAATGTTATGCATGAATAAGATGCAAGAAATAACGTTTGTGAATACATGTTTAAATGTGGGCAGTATAAATCTGAATAGTACTGCATTCAATGGACTTAAAAGACTAATTCCATATATTGAAAGAAATTTATATCAGTTGTATGATATTCATAAATCATTATGTTCATATGATGCAAAAAGCAGGAGTGCAAGGAAGAGGATATTGGAGATGTATGTTAAAGTCAATAAAAAGATAATTTGAATTTGTAATGTTTTATTTATTACACCTATATGATAGATTGTACAACATGAGTTAGTGGTTTATAAGTGAATAATTTATCATGAATAATTAAACAGAATAATGAAGTTTGTGCAGGAAAATTTGACGATGCTTGAACTTCCAATCTGACATTCCCTGCCCCCGTCACAGTATCCTCAGGTTGATGAGAGCAATCGATGACGAATAGCGGTGCATATTTCAGAAAGTCGTTCCTTTTCAAAAGAGGGTAATTCTCCTTTCCATAGTAGGATGATTGAAATTTGGAATATTGATCATACAGAGATGCAAATTTCGAATTGGCGAAATCCAAATTCATATCGTGATAGGGGTAAGATTCACTGTTGAGATAAAGTTTCAGATTGGTGATATTACAATTATCAAATAGAGAAGCATCCTTAGCGAGATGATTCAATCTATCCACTTGTGCACCGACTATGACGAAACGTGGTTTTTCAAGTTTAGTCGTGGTTGCAATGTTCCATGTGAACGCTTTAGTTTGAGGTACAGCAGTTTGAGTGTGAAGGTCCAAGGTTCGAAATGCGACGTGTAGAGGTTTATCCGATTTGACGAGTTTAAGTTTATCAACTCGTTAAGAATCTGAAAGTCGAAGTACAGGCATCCTCCATTCGAGTCTAGTTAGTTGTATGGTTGTAGGATCGTTTCCAATGATACAATTATTAGAATCCTTAGATCTAATGAGAATAAGTTCAAACTTGCTATTAAGTATGACCTCCTTGTGATCGTCGGCGAAACCCAGCAACATCGAAAGAGGAACGATAGCATTGAAGATACCATTCGATGTATTCACGATGTCTACCACACCTCCAGGATAGATCCATCCAGCATTTAGTAAACGATTCGATTCCAGTTCATTCAGTGCAGCATAGTTACGCATCGTTGATGAAATGCCAGGATTCCTAGTTCTATCAATAGTCGTTCCATTCATATCCAGACGAATCTCATCGAATAGGAATGCCATAGCATTGTTACTCAATTTCGATGTGGCAACGGTGCCGTCGGGTTTAGTGAGAGTCCCCTCAATGTAGAGATAACTTCTACTAGGAAGCGTGTACAAATCTTCAGCTTGACATGGAATTCTAATTTCATCGTTCACATCGAGAGCTGACGTATTGTACGGTAGGAATACGTGTTCTTCCTCCTTACTGATCTTATCATCAAAGGTCGGAATCCCGGTCACGTCCAACACATCCATCATAGAACCTTGAAGCCTAAGTTAGCGAGAAATCTTCGATTAGACGATGTGATTAGCTTGCGGGTCGATGATCGAGTAGAGATCAATCTCGAGAGATGTTTTTTAATATAGCATCGTCTCTTAAAACTTATACCCATTACGACGTATGTGCAATCGTACAGTGATGGTTTCGTTCCTGAAATCTAACTTATCGCCGTTCTGGTCTACCACTCTAATGTCGAGATGATCAATGAGATTCGTATCGATGATTGGTAAATATATAGGACTTGATGGTTCCTGCGAAATATGATAACCTGGAGGTACCGATGGGAAAAATTCATACAGAGAATGACCACTTTTACCATTGATGAAAGATCCCGTTGCAAGACTACACTCGATACGTATGATGCTGACTTTGAATATGTTAACCAAATCATTAGACTCGGTCAGCACGTTTGCCGGTACCCTCTGTTTAGAGGTGAAACCGAGAAGTGAAGCAATAGATCTCTCACGACTAAAGTCGATAATATAGGGAGATTGAATTTCTGATTTCATGGTGTTATTATTAGCACGTAGAATAAAGTCGTCACCGATGTCGAGAGTATCCTTGATCAATCTGGCGATATCATCCAATTCATAAGTACCCGGTGGAATTACTATACGTTCGACTTTTCCATCGCGAACGTAATGGAATAGATTATTACTCTCGTCCACATTCGGAATCGAGTAAAAGGTCTCAAAATTCAATAGAGCTATCTCGTAATGTCCGTTAGGATCCAGATGTAATGGTGGATTTAGAAATGTAGAGAAGCTGGTATCACTACCACTCACGGTGATCGTGTAACTCATCGAGGAGAAACTGAAGGCACAAGTGACCGCAAATCACAGAATCGAATTCTTGAAATCTCGTCGTATTATATAGGAGCTTGACACACGAAAGGTACGTTTCTATCTCTTCCGGAGGTCTCAGATCGCCGAAACTGTCAAAGTAGTAGGCAACGTCACCATCCTTACGTACAGCAACCCAGTGTGTACCAGGGTTATTTGATGTATCCAGATTCACTACTATTCTCTCATAGTATCGAGGATGTGGAGGTAGTTTATCGATCATGTAGACACCTCTAAAATGTGGAATGTGTAGACGTCGTGCATACGAATCGATCTCGTTAGCACTCAGGGCTTTTTCCGGGATAAATATAGGCCTCGCCCCGAGTTTTTTGATCGAAGATATAATCCTCTACCCTTACGACGTCTCTTACGGCGAAGACCTTTGCCCTGAGCCAAAGATTCCATGCGCTCGTTGTGACGTGTTAATTCCGCAAGTTGTTTTGCATCCGAACGTTTCTTATTGACAGCCGTAGCAATCTGAGCAGCACCTCCAGCTAGACCACCTGCTGCACCTTGAGCTGCTAAAAGTGGTAGCAAAGGTAAGAAGCCACCTCTCTTGTTGCGACGTTTACGCATGCCAGCGCCTGCTGCCAATTTACCCTTCATAAGTGTAGTCACAGGTCGAGCTGCAAGTCGTTCGCCCAAAGAAGCGTCGGCAGACTTTACAGGTCTCCAAGCTTTCTCTACCAACACCTTATCGGCTAGACGACGAGATTCTGTATCAGTACTCTCTGCGTAAGCCCGATCGTGATCGAGACACGCTGAATCTAACCCGTTCACCGGTAAGTCACCTCTCTGCAAGCGTTTATGTAGTTTCGTTCCGGGACCGCAGAAACGATAACCCGGTAAATGAGCCTCAAATGGTAATGAATTAATCAAGGAATTAAGAATTCCCGAACCTTTGCGTGCACGTGTAGAGCGCATGTCTCACTATGAAATAAAAAGGGCAAAACGTGCGCTTTATAAGTATACGATTCCTATGACGATTGGCTAAATCCTGTAAAGACATAGATTGCCCTTATCACGAACGAAATAAAAGACAAAACTTATGCTTTATAAGTATTAGTCGCGATATGGAGATAGTAAAGCAAAAGTGTACGCTACCCATACAGGTGTTAGATTTCGAGGATGACATTCGCAAAGGACGACACGGTACGTTGTTTCCGAGTAACGTTAGAGCGCTCATACTTGGCAGTTCAAATGCTGGAAAAACGAACGTTTTACTCAACCTGCTTATTCACGAGAATGGTCTGAGATTCGAAAACCTCTACATATACTCGAAATCGTTGCAACAACCTAAATATCGATATTTACTCAGGTTACTGAAAACTATACCCGATATAGGTGTATTTACGTTCGATGATGGTGATAAAGTGATTCAAACGTCGGATGCTAGAGAAAATTCGATATTCGTATTTGATGATGTGATAAATGAAAAACAGGGTAAGATAGCTTCATATTACAGTATGGGTAGACATCGTAATGTCGATGCTATATATTTAGCACAATCATATGCTAAAGTACCTAAACATTTAATTAGAGATAATGCAAATATGATTATATTCTTTAGACAGGATAATCTCAATTTAAAACATATATACGAAGATTATGTAAATACCGATATGTCCTATGATGAATTTAAGAATATGTGTAAACATATATGGGAGAGTGATGAACGATCCTTTGTTGTTATAGTACCAGAATATCCACTGAACGAGGGACGCTACCGTCACGGTTTTGATCGCTTTATCAGAATGAATAAATAGAATAATCCATCACTTAAGCAATGAGTATCGACAGGTTCGGATCCCGAAGAATCATACCCTCTAGGGGTGTGTTCAATCGATATATCATAACTAGAGATGGATCGGGAAACTATCGATTCAAGGGAAAGCGGTTGTGCAATATTCACGACCCTGAAGAAGGTGACGATGCATCGACTAAACGTTATGTGGATACGCATACGGCTGACGTCGAGAATCGAATGCAGATCTTCAGCGAGCAGACCTCGTATCAGCGTATGGGCGAGTTTGAAGCTATGCTTAGGGATCACATACAAAAATCGCTCGACATCCAATACAACAATTTAATGGAGTACTTAAGTAAATATGCATTTAAACGTGATTCCGAAAATAATGTCATTATAGATGGTATAAGAATGAAAACGCTGTTGGACCCCCTTCACGAACACGACGTTCCTAATAAAAAATATGTAGATGATAGGATTCCAATTCACGACTCTAATGAAACTCTATCATTTCGAATGAAGAGATTGAAGGATTTAGCCGACCCGATAGATGATAGTGATGCAGTCACCATGAGTTATGTTAATCATTTCTTTATACAGAAACATACTGAATTGCAAACGGGTTTAACTGAGACTATAACAAACATTGTCGATACTATTACACGGAAACAGAATGAATTACAAAGTCAGTTAACTAGAACAATCACCTCCGCTAGCGAGACTATTACTACAGCTGTAGAAAAAGAAGTGAAAGAACTAACCGCACGACAAACGCAACTTGATAATAAACTAATCACTATAAATAATGATATTCATACTATGAAAACACGAATGAGAAATGTTGTAAACACTATGTTACAACAATTGAAAGCACAACTCATAATTTCATTGCAAACACGTCCGTTTCGAGGTCCCTCTTTAAGGTATACGTTAACATCGGGACTCGAATACTATAAAGTTCCTGGAAATGGAAGTGTACTCTCGTGTTCCATCGTATCATCGGTACATCCGCATGCTGTAAATGATACATTGTTTGCAATAAACGGAAGATTAGTTGAAAGATATCCTGTAAGAGTTGAAACTGGCGATATTCTATCGTTTACAGCGCCAGTCGGACGTGCTAAAGATGGTCATATATTAAGTATAGAACTGATAGTTTCATATAAATTAGCAGTAGCTGATTAATTATACATTCATTTCGATATGGATGCTGAAGCTATAAGACTTAAGGAATCCATTGCCCGTCACAGTAGGGCAATAAGAGAAAAGTTACGTTCTCTCAAAGGAATGAAATTCGAAACGCAACGAGTCATGTCTGAAGTTCTTCAACCTGTAACCGAACCATTGAAAGTAATAGCGAAAGCACACCAAGACAACAACGACGACGACGACGACGACGACGACGAAACTACAGATGATGCTAACGGATCTGATCTCGTGTCAAAGTATCTACACAAGGTTCGAACTGCCAGTTCGAGTGACATGGACAATACTTACGGCATACGTTACGAGGATAATGAGTATAAATTGGGTAACAAGACAGTTGTGTTTAAATCTGATGGTGTTCAGATAGGAACAGAAACGTATGAACCCACAGCAGGCTTATATGAATTATTATTTAAACGTTTACCTCGCAAGACATCGTACACAGATGATGATTTAGACGTGTATTCGCAAATCTTACAAAATACTCAAGTTTACAGACACGGTTATTCAAGAGATGGACGTTTAAGAGCAAATCGAGGGTTCAAGTATCGTCATATCATTCGTGACCTTGTTAGTAATCGAACTGGATTTGGTTTACGTTGGAAAGAACATGTACCGCAGAGAAAATTAGATTACATCTACTGGAACGATCCGAATGAAATAATAAACAGATTAAGATTATTAGTTGCGTCGAGGGATGCAGGTAATTTGAATCACTCACCCGAGCTAGAAGAAATTATTACAGAACTTAAAACTTCAAAAATTATAGCATGATAAAACGTCGCATTGCAACCGAGTTACATGCACCAGCTAGAAGACGATTTTTACGTCGTAAGATCATAAGCAAAGGAATGAACGATTTAGTACAAATAGATCTTATGGACATGTCTAATTATGCAAGAGACAATAGGAATTATAAGTATATTGTTCTTGCATGCAATTTTTATTCCAAGATGGCTTATGCACGACCATTACGTGATAAAAGTGGTATTAACGTTTCGACTGCTATGGAGGAGATATTGAATGAAATGGAATCGTTTCCGAAGAATGTTCAATCTGATAAAGGAAGGGAGTTTTACAATAAACATTTCCGCGAACTAATGAATCGTAATAATATTAATCATTACAGTACATTCACACACGTTAAGGCTGCTGCAGTGGAACGTTTAATAAGAACGATCAAACTGATTTTGCATAAGGAATTTATTGTTCAAGGCTCATATCAATGGATAAACATACTACCTAGAATTATTCATACCTACAATAATACTTACCATCGAACGATTCGTATGAAGCCTGTAGAAGTTCGTGATAATTCTCTCCTGCTCAGCGTCTACAAATATGATAGAAGTCTGCGTGAGAAGCGAAGATCTAGGCTTCATCGTGTTGGTGACTACGTGAGGATTTCTAAGCATAAAGGTGTTATGGAGAAAGGTTATCTACCAAATTGGAGTGTTGAAGTCTTTAGGATACGTACAGTGCAAAGGACACATCCATTGACCTATCTCATCGAGGATCTGGAGGGTAAACTGATTGAAGGAGCATTCTACGGTTATGAATTACAGAAAACTCAATATCCAGACACGTATTTAGTTGAAAGGATCATCAGACGTCGTGGTGATAGGATTCTGGTGAAATGGTTAGGATTTCCTACCCGTGAATGGATTAATGAGGTGGACATTGTATAAATAAAAAAACACACAACTCAATAAAGAAATATAGTTTTAATGATATATTGTGTTTGATTTTTTTTGTTCACATTGATTCCTGACATCTTCTGTAACTGCTAATTCACATCTCCTTAACTTAAACATGATAATAACATTTTTATACTTTTTTAAAAATCTTCTGTAACTGCTAATTCACATCTCCTTAACTTAAACATGATAATAACATTTTTATACTTTAAAAAAAAAATCATACATGATTATAGTTGAATTAACATTTAATTGTAGAGATTTTAACATAACGTACATGCTAGTTCACATTGAGTATATATAAATTCACCTACCCTTAACGTAAACATGATAATTACAATTTGAAGTAATTAGTAATATACGTTAAACAAACATCATACATGATTATAGCTGAAATAAGAGCCTTTGTACATGCTAGTTCACATTGATATATATAAATCTCCCCTCACCCCTTAACGGAGACATGATAATAACATTTTGATATAATTAGTAAATATATTTTAATAAAAAATCATACATGATTATAGTTGAATTAACATTTCATTGATTTCTGCTATCTAACATTTCAAAACGACATGAATAGGAAAAAATATTCCTTCACCCCTAACATAAACATAAAAAAAGCAACACGTTATCTTTCAAATGAAGTAAATATGTTATTATCATGTAATTAGTAACACACTTTACAAATATACTTGAAACTCAATTATTTCGTTTTTTGAAATACAGTAATATGTTATTATCATGTGCCTAGTAATACCTTTTAACTCAGTTGTAACACACTTTACAATTATACTTGAAACTCAATTATTTTATTTTTTGAAATACAGTAATATGTTATTATCGTGGCCTAGTAATACCTTTTAACTCAGTTGAATCTATGCTTTATTGAGAAAAGAAAAAGAAATTTACACTTGACAATTTTCTATAGCATAATGTCCCCATGCTAATGTTGAAAATGAATTATTGGGAATGTATCGTTTTGTATCGATACCACTTAAAGCTATCTTATTAGATTAAATGGTATGAACATCATGTTTATAACTTCTGAAACATGTCTGCATGCTTCGATGTATAGTGTCAGGATGTGTAATACATGAGAGATATTGTTCAAAGGTTATGAATCTCATTGAATCTTTTGTTACACCTTTTGATTTTTTAATCACTTCAGTATCATATCGATAACTATATAATTTCGATTTCAGCCCTACATATTCAGTCATCACTCTACCGGCTAGCTCATCCTTGAATAATCCTGAAATTTTCTTATTTGCTAACGGAATACCATACACATTATCCATTGGATATTTCGATGTATCGAATAAATGTATATTGGTTTTAATAAATTCATATATATCGCAGCTAGATTCAAAGAGAAAAGCATCCGTGTCCGTATAGATTAAAGTTACATCTTTCAATTTTTTCTTCAGAATTTCATAATAAAAATCATACATTTTATGTTTGGATAGATCCAGGATTGCTTGTCCTATGTATATTGGCTTATTCATCAATATTTCATCTCTGACCAATTCTATGCCTATTAAATTTTCATCAAAAATCACGTACCTTATACACGTCTGTCGAGCTAACAATTTACGCGCTCGTTTCCAGCTGGTAGCTAAATGAAATGAATTATAACGTTTTACATTCTTTATAAATTTTCCATAAACACAATTATTCATTAACTTCCATAGATTTTGACCAAATTTCGTCTTATCTTCAATACGTTTACGAACGTTGAGTTCAATGTAAGGATTTATCCAGTTAGATTGTTTGTAACCTATTACTCTATATATACGCGATGGAATCAAACCAAGTTTAACACATTGTTGAAAATTGAGATAATGTAATACGTATTTATTTTTATCATTCAATGTTGTTAGCAATTTTGTATACTTATCACCTGGCGCGATTTCATTCAAAGGGCATAATGGCAAATCATTTTGTATATCATGAAGTTCCTGTGGATATTTAAAGTCTACTTCCAACACATATCCCACGTCAGAATCACTTGTAATAGACATAAAATCTATTGATTTAATTTCAGCATCAGTTAGCCACCTTATATCAGTGTATGGTAAGCTATTATTTTCCATTGTATAACTATATAGAGAATTGCAGTCAACGTACATTAAATAATTAGTTGGTTGAGTGTTAGCATAGCTAGTCATGTATCTGTTATTCGCCTTTGCATACCGTTTGGACACAGTGCAAATTCCACCTCGTATTCCTTTTTCGAAGAAATCTAGCATAGTCTTATCTGTTAATAATGAAATCTGTACACCAGTCGTTCTTAACATTGCATCATAGGCTAACCCGGGAAGTGTGTAATACTGACACGGGTCGAGTCCGTACAAACCGATACTTAATTCACGGAAGCGTTCAAACACGTCCGTTAGTATTAATGTATCGCACTTAAGATATATATTTAAATATTCACCCAGATTTTTAACATTGAATTCATTCCATACCGTTCTAGCATGACTATAATCCTCATCGCTTACATGATCAAACTGATGTTTGGATGGTAGACTATTCTCGTATAATTTTTCTATAGAATCCACATACGTGTACGGGAAGACACCTTTACGTTTCATCAGTTGTCTATGCAAAGGATTCGTGTACATATTATTGGTATAATGAAAATCATCTGCTTCTAACATATCCGAAAGGTTACTAAGTTTTGAATCCAAAAAACGATAGCTATCCAGAAATCTTAGATATATACTCATTCCATTCGAATTTGTATATCTTTTGCTAAAGGATAAGTAATTTTCAGAAGTTTGTGCAATACAGTTGATAGGTTCCGTATCGTAACCTAGTTTCTTTACTATGAAATGAGCATCGTATTTTGACAAGCAATGAAAGAATATTGTTATGAATCCTGGCATTTTCCTATTTAAATTGCAGTGCTTATGAGCTGGGCCAACGTAACTTCCAGTCAAATGACAATGATCACGAACCTTTATACACGAGTTAAGAAATTCACGTTTGCATATGTGACATCGTGTTGCATTTTGATATTCTAGCTCATCCACATCTCTCATACTTATTTCAATTTTATTAGCATATATATTAATGACCTGATTTGCAATTAACGTTAATTCTTTAAGAAAATTTTCAATTGCATATGGACCTTCAAATGATTTGAAACGTGTTAAATTTTTATCATAACTACAGACCAAATGTAATGCAATTGCATACGCTTCATGTTTATGAATGCTACGTGTCCAGCTTTTACTCGATACATCTTGACACGAATCTACCTTACGTAAGATACATTCTATGTCTGCATAAACCACGAATGGAACTTTTAGACATTTCCAATATGCGTTAAATTCAACGAGATCAGTTTTACCAGCCTCGGGCATTCTGATAAGTTGATTCATCATACACCTCTTTTTATGGCTATTTAAACGTGATTCTGATGTGAAATACAAGTTACAATTGTTACATAACCATTTTCGCCCATTATGTTTAGTTAGCTGCTTTCCTAGCAAACGTGACAAGTCTGTTATCAGACAATAATGTCTTTTATACATTAAAAGATTAACATGATGTGATTTTATCTCTCTTGGTTGATATAAGAGAATAATCGATTTATTTTCAACACCGTATATCGTTATTGAAATATTTGAATTTTGATTCTCGAATTTTTCTACATCTTTCAATGATACGGGGAATGTTATATTCTCAAAGTTAAATTCGTTACGAAAATCATATCTTTTATAGGAGGTGGGTCGATTCTTGTTACGTTCTACTGGGTATTTGGATGCTAACAGACAGTATGCAAAGCAATATTTATCAGTATTACGAATGTTAATAACAGCTCTCTTCGATTTTATAAAGTCGGGTAATTCAGTATACATCCCTGCATTCAATGAATCGTATTGTGTCACATATATTGTTAATTTCTCAATACTGTATAAAGCTTTTGAACTGGTACGCGATTCAAAATTATCCATATGATCTAGTATAGGTTGTACAATCTTCTCTTCATACCATATAGATTTATCTGTAGATTGCAATATCACCTCAAGTTTACTGTTAAAGTTAAATGTATGAATATTATCGCTCTCTTGTGATATTATGACATATTGACAGGATAAACAGGATCCTATCTTAAGACCTGATTTATACATGTTTAAGCCCTTATCAATTTCATTCAAAATTAAAGGGTTGCATTCTGCTAAGAATATAACGGGGTCAAGTATATTAACACAGTTGTGAATTTCGTAGGTGGTTAATCGTTTTTTGAAAGCAGACTCACTGTGAATACATCGTAATCGTTCAGCCTGGGTCACGTTCGAACAGGTTTCATCTTGCTGAATCGAGGGTTGTCCAGTGGCAGTATCGGAGCATCTTGTCGTCGTTTCTGAAAAAAGCAATTACAACATTCGATTAACTTTACATACGGGAACATTGATTTACATGTATGTAAGGTGGTAACAGAAATAACATACATGTTAATAACTTTTACATGTATGAATCTCAATTTTACGTAAACTCTATACTTTACGTAGAACGTAACATGCATGTAACTTTTACATATGAAAATAGTTACATAATGATTATGTATTTTACAATTATTGCTATCATCACGTAGCTACAATATTCAGATAGTATGTAACTGTTTTACGTAATGCTCTCTCCCTTACATAAATGATAAAAACACACAACGTAAACCATATAGATGTAAAATACCGTAACTGAACTACGATATTCACATGTACGTTTTACACATATAAATTAACGTTCTTTTTTCACCTACAACGTTACTTTTACGTGTAACAAACAAACGTAACTAACATGCATGTGAAATAACGTAACTGAACTACGATATTCACATGTACGTAATTATTACACATGAAAATTAACCCTACAACGTTCACTCTCAATTACTAATACTACATGACGTGCGATAATTAACACTTTAAGTTCTAATACAACATGTACGTACATGCAAGTAACTACATTCAATTACTAATACTACATGACGTGCGATAATTAACACTTTAAGTTCTAATACAACATGTACGATTTCACATTTACATGCAAGTAACTACATTATCACTTTTTTTATGAAATTTTATTCAATAATTGTACTCACCTTTTGACGACATTACGGGCTGCTTAAAAAAGACAATTTATGTCGTTTGAAACCACTTTCTAGTGTTTCCTCGCCATGGTATTGGAGTATGCAGTCACCACGATTTAGTAGATCTTTCTGCGCTGCGGTCATATGTTTGAATCTCTCCGGGAGGAAGACTTGGAAATCTGATGTTTCGACGACGACCCGTTCACCATATCTGGTCTTCACGGTTTTGACGGATCGAATGATGTGTTGAACGGACTGATCTAATTCACGTAGTTTCTTTGTGGGAAGATGTGTTCCACCTTCAGCTAGTTGATTTAGCTGTAGCATCTCATGATCTGAAACATACATATAAGCACACACGAATCAGTATTACTTCAACATTCTTCGTAAACAGAGATAAAAAATGACTTACAATATACAACTTTTCTATCTTACCTGTAGGATCCATATTTCCAGAGAATCGACTGCCTCCTCACTCATCCGTGCCGCGGTATTTATTAACAGATGCTCCGCCCCCCCCCCGTCCGGGAGAGGTGTTACTGTCTACATATTACGCTATGTGTTTAAAGTAGTTGTGACTACGTTATAAGTTCGAAGGTAATACTAGTAACTTTATTATCATAGTTTAAACTTTATATAGATTCATCATTTTTTACACCCCCTCCAACCGTATCTCTCCTTCCCAAACACCATGTTGCGTGCGCACACTAACTGTGATTCGTTCCCTACATCTTGCAGGGGGGGATATAATTACACATTTCTTTACACACACATACTTGTACAAAATATATTTTTCTGAACATTTGATTTTTTTACATTTGGTATACTAACACATTCATAGTATTGTTTCATCATTCATACAAATATATAGATTCATTCGTTTAATTTTAAAATATATTCTTTTTTTTTCCTAACGTTATTTGACAAAGTTAGACTTCGCTACAGCAATAAGAATGTTTTGACCACCCCTGTCACCAGTCTGGAGAGATTAACTCTTTTTTTCTCTGACCCACATACCAAAAGGGATGACGTTCAGTGGAGTATTCGTAATACTGAGGGGAGATTTTCTAGACAATTTTTTATATGGAGGGTGATATCTTACCATGGATAGTTAGGATATCTACACTATAGATCCCTAGTTGCGTATATATATTATCATATTGATTGATCAGTTTTGTATTACTCATATATACTTAAAGATGAGATACTTTTCTCTCGTTATCTTAATCATTTTTAAATAGATGGTTAGTGCTTTTATTTTATTTTCGATGTTATGTTCCACTTTTATCATGCTTAGAGGGAATATTCTTTTTAAGTTATCGTGCTTAGAGGGTGCGTTCCTTTATCATGAAACCCCTTTCAAACAGCTTTACATTTGCATTCTTATACTTTTCTCTCAATATTTTTTTATCATTCTTAAAGAGATGGGTAGTGCTTTTATTTTTATTTGCATTTGCTATGTACCACTTTTATCATGCTTAGAGGGGACATTTCTTTGTCATGCGACCCTCTCACATAGATTTACATTTCCATTCTTATACTTCATCAATGTGGAATAGATTTATATTTTCTCGTACCTCGATGTGGGAATGGAATTTAACCTTTTCTTAACCTTTACATCGCTCTTGGATACAATAGCTCAAGGAGAGATTCTGCATAGGGAACACCCCTTACCAGAATGTCTTATTACATTTATTTTCATAAATCTCTCCCAGTAAACATACCTAATCATTCTCTCGATATTCTTTTATCTAAAGAATAACGATACTACATCATATATCATACACTAAACGTAATAGATATCAAACCCTACACTCGATATTCATACACGAGAGTTCAAGCACAGACATCGAAGCACTGAACGTAATAGATATCAAACCCTAGACTCGATATTCATACATGAGAGTTCAAGCACAGTCATCGAAGAATTACTATCAATACATTTAATTCAAACATCCCCGGAACCCCCGTTACCCACCCCGCCCCATCACAATATCGAACCCTAGACTTCGATATTCATACATGAGAGTTCAAGCACACACACACATCGAAAAGAATTCACATTTAATTCAAACATCCCCGGAACCCCCCCCCGTTACCCATCCCACCCATCTCACATTACACATCACACACACACACACACACACACACACACACACACACAATCATCATCATCATCATCATCATCATCATCATCCCAACCCTCAAAAACATCTCACTGCACAGGGGAGAACGGCACTACGCCAACACTCCCCTTCTTTTACAACTCGATTTTCATATAGGAGAGTTCTAAATCAATGAGCATTCTACATCACTCATATATTAACACAGAGGAGAGTTCAACATCTTATCTACACTGTGCTGATTCTCTCAATTCTATACTACTCGCGTGTACTGAAATTTAATTATCGCTTAATTAAAGAGCAATATATGCGTTGTCCTCTGCCATCCTGTTGAAAATGTAATCGATTTCAATTTGTTGACATGTACATGCCTCAAACCAACATGACAAGAATTAAATTTTTCCATAAATGTTGAAAAATGTGAAGGAGTTTAAGGAAGAATAATTTTGATCTAGATTTAAAAATCTCTTTCAAAATATACATGCCATTACAACATATTTAATATACGGATTTTGTAAGCGAAAATTAAAAAGTTTAATTACATTTGCTGCTGGTTTTAAACGTGTGTGTATGTGCGTGTGTGTATTCAATTTTCACTGACATTGCCGAGTTCTGCTGGAAAGTAATTTATGTTGAATTTTCATATGGTCCAGTGGATTCATGTCCTTCGATAGGAATTGATAAAGTTTGATCGCTAGCTTTCTTCTCCCCAGATCTGTTGCATTTCTCCCGTAGTTTCCTTAAGAATTCCATCCTCGTGAAGGACTTCAGAATTCTGCATATCCGGATATGTGGAATGAAAGAACGTGATATCATAATTGTTTACGGGTAATAATTTTATAAGGAAAGTATATAATTGCAATAAATTATTTTCATATATTAAAATCAGTTAAATTAAAAAGCACGAGTTACAATTCCGCCAGAGAATACGACGTTATTAGATGAAAAGCCGTACGTTATAATTCAGTGTAGCTAAGGTAATTAGGCGTTCCGCTGAATTCATTAACAATAAATCCATTAGACAACGGTTCCGATAATTATAAAGCAATACGTTCCAAATAAATGAAGTTGCCCCAAAATACACACGCATTCCATTTCCGAAATTTGGAAAAAGGTAAACATACTTATAATTCAACAGGTTACAGAAACAGAATTCAACAGGTTACAGAAACAACAAAGATTTCTCATGTATATTTCTTAAAATGCTCACGTAAGCATTTAAAACTGTAAGTTTGAATGAAACACTAAAAGAAAATTAGCGTCTTACCTTGTGAATACCTTTTAGGTACTTAGAACAGTAATTAAATGTTTGCAGTAGTAGACTAGGGCAACAAAACGACGGAAATTATCTTAGTTATAAATTTAGCAAACGAGATCAATTACTGAACTACCTTGTTGGGGTTTAAATATTCATTAAAATGAAATAGAATGTTGGGAACAATATTTATACCACAGATACGGTCGCATTCTATGCGAGCGGGTGAGAGAACATAGCGTAACAATCTTAGGACCGGTTTCAACAAACACGATTAAAATCTGAAGTAGTAACTCCAGAATAAAATTAACCTGGCAGTCTTAACTTCATAGCAGCACGAGGTATTCATTTCACCATACTGTGCAGAAGTTAAAGTACCCACCAGTTGCATAACGAATAAGTGTCAAACGAGTAGTTTCTCATATTTTATCAACAAATTTTACACATATTTCCCTATTTTTGAAGAATTTAGCCCCAGGTTATGAAAGGTGTTGCAGCCTTAGCGATACGCAGAATGCTATGCACGGGATTCTTGCTAAGTAGAAATAATTCATAAGAGTTAGTAATTATGAAAAGCACAACGAGTCTTTGATTGTAATGAAATAAACCTGTTAACATCAGAAAATAAGGCAATGGAAGCACTCAAGCACTCACCGAGCGGGATGGTTCAGGCGGTTTCGTCTGTGGCCCGCATTCGGGAGGCCCGGGTTCAATTCCCGTGGTCGACCTACCTGACCCATGGACATTTTAGGGGGTTTTCCCGGGTCACTAGGAGAATGCTGGATAGGTCAATTACACCCCCAGAATTTTCTGTCGCTCCATTTCCTCTCCATTATCATTTCATATGATCGTTCATCTTTCAGGGTAGAAGTGTCGGCGGGTGTCTTGGCGGTGGATGGCAGGATATGCTCTGCGGAAGACTACTTCCTCCTCCGGTAGGTCGGTTGCCGGTCTCCGCTCCTCTGCTAGGACCATTTCGGGACCGCCAGCCAGGGACCTATGGGGTAAAGATCATCTGTCTGGGACCATTAGGGCTCGGTTGCTGGGCTCATTGCCATCCCGCTGTAGGGGAGCGAGTTCGTTGTCCTTGCCTTTCGGGGGAAGTCTCTATCCAGGTTCCCTCTAGGGACCCTGCCCTCTGTACTGTCGTGGCTCCTTGGGTCGGCCGCCCTCTGTCTCCTTCGCCTCATCCTTGCTCCTGGGTGTGCCCCCACTTGGGGGCATAGGAACAATGGGCCCAGCATTGTGGCCTACGTACCCTCCGTAATGAAATCCCAATCCCAATGGAAGCACTCACTAGAAGCACAGTTCCCATTTCCTGGCTGCAATATGCCCCTGTGTCAGGTTGAGAGCACCCTGTCACATAAAAGCAAATGCCTGTCAGCAGCTCACGTGGCCCACTGGTGCACTCCAACAAAAGTTTACAATGATATTATGCCAGTGTTAAAATTGGTAATATATTCATAGAAACTATTATTATAATTTTCAGAAAATTCTATACATATATAACTAGTATTTAGAACCACTCACATAACCTATTTGTGACTACGATACGCACCCAGCTTTGTAGGCCATTTCTACATGCCCCTTTATTGGCAAGAAATATTTAATTACTTTCAGCCACACTTTCTGCAGAGATAAAATTCCAAGTCCCCCTCCAAAAAGAGGAAGGGGTGTTGTTTCTTAATCACAACCAGATGATAAGACCCTGTCGAGTTAACTGACTAACCACCAGTTCGGTAAGTAATTCGCCTTGGTTATCGTTCTGGAGATTGACTCTCCTCTTCTTAGTTATTGGAAATGTCCTCGAAAACTATTTTCATATACCTTGCAACAATTCTAGTTATCCTGAGCTTTGCCCTAAAGCATTTAATCGCGTAATATTGCTTTCATATTCACTCTCGGTTAGACAATTTATTCCAGAGTTCACGAGTCCTGTGCCGTGGCATAGAGGGCTAAGGCAGCATGCCTTGGTCCCTGCTCACGGAAAGCGGTCCGGGTTTGATCCCGCCCATGGGGTGAGGATTTTCGGTCCCGGATATAGGACCACTCAGCATCGTGAGGAAAGTGAGGAGCTTACGATAGGTAAGCGGCCCTGGTCACGAAAACCAAAGTTCCGGCTGAGGGATGCCAAGATCCTGGCCACATCTCCTCCCCGTATCGGCTGGATGCTCGTCCACCTCTGCCGTGCGTAAGTGGGCGTGAGGCTGGCAGTCGGTTTGGCAGGCATTGGCCCTCTTAGCGCTGTGACACCAGTGGTTGTTACTTTTTTTTTAAGTTCTTAACGAAATGGTCGAGCGGTTTGCGGTTCACCGCTACCTAGACCTGGTCTTTCTTCATAGATTAATGCATGTGCGTCCGAAAAGGGATGAAAAAACCAACAGCCAGTCCTGCTCTGATCAATCAACTTTAAGTATGACATACATATATAAGGGAACAGTAATAATAACTGAATAAAGAAGACCGACTGGAAACATCTTTGTTGGTATTCAGAAAATATGCTGAATACAAATGAACTGCTATCAAGAGCCAAAATTCTTGTAATAGATCGAAATTCCGTAGTCCTTCTTAGGCAACATGAGTTGGCCCGAAATATCTTACTACTCAAACACGATATGAATTCATTCAATGGGAAAAGAAACCAAACGCTGCGGAACAAATGGGTGGGGCATTAAAAATGCTATCAGGTAAGAAAAAACCGGAGTCTTTCAGGCGAAAAACAGCTTCCCATTTCCGACATTGTGGAACCTCAGTTACTGTCCCTTGTTAGGAAAAATATGTCCAAAACTCAAAACCTTATGTGATGAATCATTTGAACAATCCACAGCGTGTCATAAATGTGCCAAGTTATCCTACAGTAGACTGAAAGACACCTAAGTGGAAACACAACTGCAAGCAATAGTCTCAAGTAACAAATGTGCCAAGATATATCCAGATAGAGTCAAACAGACCTAAGTGCATATGCAAAGAGTGTCTCAACAAAGTGACTTGCAACAAACTTAAGCTAAATTTGTGGACTTACTGTAATAAAATTTGTCCTAAACATCCAGATCCGTATAAAATCATACGTTTCCAAAATGTCACAAAATATAAGCGTCACAATATATAATTTCACAGCAATCATATTGTCTACAACCAGCATCGAAGTAGACGCAGTTTTATGATGGGCAGGCAATCTTTATGGTAGTATCTCCCTTACCCTACTGGCTCATCTCAAAGATTCCGTGGATTTCATATATATAAACCGTACTCATGCGTACACTACACTTACCTTTATGTGACCATTCCGCTCCTCTTGGAATGCAGTAATGCGTTTTATGATGTTAGATAACTCCGTTGAGGCTTCGCTATTGCCATTTCTCAGACATTATCGAGGGCTATAAAGCAGGGCAAAAGAATGGCTGAAAGCTGAGAGAGGAGCTTCACCATTCATGATATTACCTTCATTTCGACGTACAACTGTCATCTAATGTCATGATGAACGTTTTAACCGCACACTTAAGCCTGGAACCGTAACGCTCCAAATTCCTTTCCGAAATATAATTTCATTGCATGTATCATTAAGTGTCAACCGCCTATGATGTCTCATGTAGTAAGAATGTGAGCTAAATTTTACTGACAAACGCTCTTTTGCAATAACCTGTATTCAAATAAACAATTTTTTGCCTCCCTTGCATGGCTTGACTTCAAATTCCACAATAATTTTTGGAAATATATGGGAAATTACGTGTTACAATGGAAGACAATATCATGAAATGTAGAAGAAATCTAAACCTTCTTAATTTCATTTAAGTACACTTTATTTTAAATTAAAAAGTGCCAAAGTGCTTAATTCTAACAGAAAGTTACTTAGCATCTTCAAATTTATATTTTTTTTCCAAACAAATACTCAGTTTATCGATGAAAGCATGATATTTAGTGTTCACATATGTACTAATAGATTTTTCCACATAGAATATTTTGCTGGCTTGGGCTATATAATTCAGATAGCCTTGATAGCAAGGCTGTTAACGTTTGTAGCATAAGGCTCCCAGTAAGTGCAAAGTGTTTACTATTTACTACCTTTACCATTAATTTTACAGCTCACAATTTCTACCACTCTCTACAAAGATTCCCATAGATTTTCATAGACCTCTGTTTTCTTTCCTATATTTTCTTTTGGTTCCTACTTTGAAATTATCTTCAAAATATTCAAGTTGGTTCGCTTTTTCCCTTAGTTTATATCGGAATATAAATCCCGTTTTAATTATACAACTTAAATATATGTATATTTTACAGTTAAGATTATATATGTGCAGATATTCACTCATGTGTCAAAATTTTGGCTCTTTCTACTAAGACTGCCGTAACCACCTTCGAACTTGCTGCACCGGCATTTCTGTTAGGCAAATTTCGTTCTCAAAAAAGGTTCTTATTAATTTCGCTGAAGTGGTGCATTACTAACATATTAATATGCCTTCTGTGAAATATTGGAATCTTTATGGCAGGCATGATATGTTTTGAGGTTTAAAGGCAGCATGTTATTTCATTGGTTTGTAATTTGCTTCTCATCTTTCCTTTTACATCATCAAATAGAAATACAAAATCAAGATTACAATTACAAAATCCATAGTGGAAAACGCCGTATATTTCTAAATACTGAAAATCCTGTCATGTTGCCCGTCATTGAATAATAATTCTCTGGGATTATATAGAGCAATGAAAACAACCTGGCGGAGGGAAGGATATATAGATATACGAGGGTTGTTCAATAAAGAATGATCATAATTTTTTTACGGACATAATTTTTCGCACTAAAATTCAGCCTTATTATATTCTATTAGCGTAATGTGAAACAAACACGCCGTAATAGGTTCATTGTTGGTACACCTGGTTCCCGCCTGTGAGAACCAGGCAAGTTCAGACATGTTCAGTATCGCCTACCGCTGCAATGGAGGTAACATGAAGTTAAAGTTGATGTTAGAGGAAGATTCGGTGTTTCTTTCAAACGTAATCACTGCTAATGAAACTTGGCTACATCATTTTGATCCTAAGAGCAAACAGCAAAGCTCAGTGTGGAGATCTCCTTCATCACCAACCTCCCGAAAAAGCAAAAGTGGTTGCTTCTGCTGGGAAAGTTATGGTCATCTCATTCTTTGATATTAAGGAACTGTTAATCAGCATGTTGTACCTGCACACACATCAGTAACTGGAAAATACTATAGGGAAGTCCTGAAAGCGTTGCAAGTCCATATCAGGCGCAAAAGACAACATTTCCGTGAAGCAGGCTGGAAGCTACACCACGATAATGCACTGCCGCATATTGCCAATGTTGTTGCTGAATATCTTGCAAAAATCAACATGAAGTGCATCCATCACCCTTCCTATAGTCCGGATTTAGCCCAATGTGACTTTTTTCTATTCCCTAACTTGAAGAAACACCTTCGTGGGTGGCACTATCCATCATCAGAAGCAGTGGTGAAGGCTGCGGAGGCGATTTTGAAGGATATCTCAAAAATGGTTTCCACCATGCCTTTGAAGAGTGGCAGAAATGCTGGGACAAGTGCATTGCATTTAGGAGAGACTATTTTGCGAAGCACCATCAAAATTATGAGGATGAGTAAGGGTACGTTGTCAAAAAAAAAAAAAAAAAAAAAAAAATTGTGATCATTCTTTGTTGAACAGCCCTCGTATGTATTAGGTTAAGGCGAGAAGATTTTTCTTGGGCGAGAACAGGAGTGAGAAACTTGAAAGGTAAAGCTCAAGATAGGGAGCTAGATAAATGTCCATTTTGCAGAGAAGAGAATGCAGATTTCCATTGTATATTATATTGTAGTCAAACAAAGATATGGAGAGAGCAGTCCCGCCTACGCAAATGGGACAATATGGGGAGTAAAGAAGTAATTAGAAACATTTTGTCAGCAAAAGGGGAAAAGAACAGGAGAAATATAGGGAATTATTTAGAGGAAGCTAAAGAGAGATGGCTAAGAATATCTAGAGTAGGATAGGTGAAATGGCAAAATGTGTAAAAAGGAGTAGAGGGCTCCAATACACAAAAGCGTAGGGTTTGGTGTAAGAGGATCGAATTGGTTATTTCAAGAACTTGAGGCAATTTTGATGTGACTTATTAGATTGTTGGACAAGATTCAGTGTGCTGAACAATTGGAAATAGCCGACATTCATCTTCCAAGATAAAGAAAACCCCGGAAAGAAATCTTATCCAGATAACTGAGACAAGACCGAGACTAGAATTCAGGACCTCTTAAATAGGAGGCAAACACGCTACCATCACGCTACAGTATCCGGCCATTCGTAAATTGTGCTAATTGTAGTTATTGATGGGGTATACGATATATGCTTAAGCGTATGGGGTAGCGGTATACAAAATAATCAGGAATACTGTCATGTCCAGGCTATTGCTGCTATTTATCCTTCGGGAGGAAGAAATGAGGCGAGGATGCAATAAGGGGGATGGAGACACATTTATCAGCAGCAGGAAGTCCAGCAGTGTCTATAATGTCTCAAAATTGTGTATCCCACCAGATGTCTGTGCCATACCCGCACGTTCCTTATAGAGAGATTAGGGTATATGATAGGAAATGATAATGGAGATGAAATGGAGAGACAGGAAATTTGGGGGATGTAATTAACCTACCCAGCATTCGCCTAGCGACCCTGGAAAACTTATGAAGGAACCCATGGTTCAGGTAGGTCGGCCACGGAAATCGAACCCGGGCCTCCCGAATGCGGGCCACAGACGAAACCGCCTGAGACATCCCGCTCGGTAAGAAGGAGAGGAGTTTGAAATATGTATCTTCTCTGGCAGTACATCTGTGTGATAAGAAAAGAGTATATGAGAGTGCATAGATATGAGTTACCCTTGCTGCCAGATCTAATGCTCGTTTCAGTAACTCCAGGGATGGATATTATGCATGGGTGAGTTGTGTGACAACAATGTGTATTTTAATTGAAACTAGCATCCTAATCATAACCGGAAGGCGAGCATAAACACAGGAAAAGTGATTACATTGCACATTCCCTTGTTTTGCCTTCTTTTGTTGGGTGGATAGTACAAGATATAGACAGCACTAGCCAATAAAATGAAGCCATGGCGTCATGGGGTACACGATAAGAAATGCGGAATTTCCGTGTTTTTTTTTTCCTAATGTTTTTTTTTTTTTTTTTTTTTTGTGTACCGTAACTCTCATATAGTTAAAAATATGCTCACTACAGAATAAAACCCTTATACCTGCATCCAGATACTTCAAACAGACATCCCAGCTTGTAACAGAAATTCATCATCACGTGGTGCTGCGTAACTAGAGACTAAGCATTAAACCATTAATTTTTATTTGTAACCCTCAACGCAAAGTAGCTACGGTCGTTTCAACCGTTACAAAAATAATATTTTGCTACATACTAAGTATATCAAATAAGGGAATGTGATTTAAAGCTTTAACCAGCGCCCTGAGAGAAATGTTTCTTGTATTACAGCTGTTTTAAAGGTGCATGCTTGGATTATTCTGCGCTTAAGCTATCTTCCTCATGGGAACTTCAGGTAAGTAAACACCTTTGTTTAAAGGAGCACTTCAGTACTGCCATTACCGTTTGGAGCTGCTGCACCTCCAGCAGCTTAAATGCACGTCAGACGCTAACCACTCAGCTGCACAGAGCATGGGAAGGATAATGGCATGGGCTGTACTATACGGACGAGAAGAGACACTTCGTTTCCTCTATTTTCTTTTACGTTAGCGGTTCAGACACTATAAACGAAGAAACTTCCATGTGGAGGATGCTCCAGTTCTTAACAGCTGCTGCCTACTTATTTTTTGTGTATAGTTGTATTTATGGGTTTGCCCATAAGATCGGGAGTTTATGTGAGAGATTTCCATGGAAAATAAAGTAGCTTTTAATTGATTTTCTTTTATTGGAGTACATTTGTTTTTTACTGGTAAATAAAATGGAGTTTCTGTACACAACAAAAAGCATTTTGACACCATACGCTTTTTGAGCTTGATCGAGGAGCCAAAGCCATCCACAGAACCTGATAGACTTATATTCCTAGCAAAACTTACACTTGAAATTCATCAGGAGCTGTCGACGAACCCATTAAATTAACTATTACAACTAGAATAAAAATTATTTGGTTCTACTATCTGTAATATTTACCTACGTTCTTCATACTAGAAAATTGTTTTGTTCCAAGAAATCTTTTGGAGTTATAAAAAACGCTACTACTCTTGAAGTAGCTTGATTTAGTTAGCTTTCTGCCCTTTGTGCTGGTCTTATAATACTAGGCACTTAAGTTGTGTCTCTAAAGGGTGTAATAAGGTGAAATCTTCTGGGAACTTTTCGAAGGTATCACCAAGGTTTCTGTGTGGTATGTGATACAGAAAAGAGTGCAGGAAAATAACCTCAGTATCTGGGCTACCTTAACAAACATCTCGGTGATATATCCCTTAAAGAGAAACATGACTGATTATTACGTAAGGAGAAACGTGAGGTCTCTCAGACCCTAACATATTAATACAGCAAAATTTAAGCTATAACGCTCCTGTTTGTTTATTTAATGCATTAATATGTTAATATATAATTATTGCATACAAATATGCTAAATTTTAACATTAAGAAACAATTCCTATTGTCATAAACATGTCTTTCTCTCTACACACAATAGTATTAATAATATATTTATATAGGAGAATATTTCAAGACTTTAAGAGTTCACCAATCACTTTCTATTAGTTACAACGTAGTCTACACACACTTTCCTGGTAGTAAGTATACTATAACGTTTCATAGACATGATGTCAGGAAATACTGGTCTCCCCATTAGATCCATAGCAAACAATGATTTCATATCTTCATGGTTGGACTTGAAAATTGAGGTGAATATAAAAAGACCTAATAATGCCTTTATTTTAATAGAACCAGTATCTCTGTAGTTGCTTTGTTCGTTCCAATAATGTTGATATTTGGCGTTCGTGTGTGTAACAATTTGATCTATCATTGGGTCTTCAAATAGAGTTTCCGATACCTGTAATTTACTTGTGGTGTCCCCTAAAGCTAGAGCTCTGACAGTTAATCCAGGCATCCCTTTCAGCATATTGTGTAGAGGTGTCCTTGCTGTGCATGGTTGAACGTGGTCCCATTTGAAATCATTTTTCCATGGTAGTACTGACAACCTTGTGGCTCGAGAGTTTAAGGATTATCTATAGTGCAGGATACGGAAGCTGGTATTTCTAATAAATCTTCATCTTCCTCACCATTACTGTCACCAGAATCATCTGTTTTTTTCCTCTTCAGATAGACAAAAATCAGGATCGATGACAGAATCATCATCTGAATCGAAAATATCTTCATTTTCATCCACCTCTTCGTCAAACCATTCCTAAAATTTGCTTGTCAAAATGTCGGTCAGCAGCACTTACCTTCCTCCTGCTCTCACGAGGTTCCATTTTGAAATTCCTCCTGAAAGTAATAAATAAAACAATGTGTTACTACAAGTTATATAAGAGAAGCTGTTGTAGGATGATTATGAGCATAATATATTAATTATGACGTTACAGGATACATGCGGTCTATGAAGTCTTACCTCAATTGTACGTCAGCAGAAACACAAGGTCTCCTGGACCACCAAGCTTTTAAACACAACAACACACACTGTAACTCACAACTTACAAATCTCAACTGACAGCTAGTAACGCAAAACTATCGGCACCAATGTAAAACTAAGCTACTCAAATGGTCAAGGCGCAAACGGAAGTTTTATAGCCACAACAACAAAATAAAATTTCCCTTGGGTCACTGAAACCGATGTTTCTGTTTAAGAGATATCTTAGACTTGAAAAATACAGTCATGCACATACAGATTATCTTCCAAATAATCCCTTGAATATTTGTTAATTTTTGATATTATGAGAACGATGAATCATTGTATGTAATCAGCAAGTATCAATGCTGGCCCTTAAACGCCTTGGAAATACAGCGTAGAGTCTACCACAACAAATGGGCCATAAGGTGACAGTTTGTATACACGTTTTGGAATGCAGATAAAACTGAAAGCACTCCAATAAAATGAAAGCTAAGGCAATCTTCAGCAAACACACAAAATCAAGGTAGACAGGTTAATGTTGTAGAATCGTATGGCTGAGTTTCAGTTGTCTTTAAGTTATCTATAGGATAATGAAAGACTGCGTAAATTCCAGCTGAGGTAGTACAGTGGGTGGAAAATACTGAAAAACCTTTTGAAATTCTGAAAAATATTTTAAAAATGAATTTAAATTGATTATATATTCATTATTCTGTATGTTACACCTATCAACATTATGGCCGCGCTTTGGTTGAGTGGTTAGACCACTTGACATTCACCAAGGCGGCCCGCTTTCGATCCCAGGTGACTGCAAAGTGAGATGTGTGGTGGAAAACACGGTGCTGGGGCGAGTTTTCTACGGGATCTCCACTTCCCGCCCCCCCACTAATCTTATTCCACCTGTGCTCCATCTTCTCCTAATGTGTGATCAGTGTCACCGCCTGCGGTGCCGCATGTAGTAAATGCGGGCGTTTCATTCCATTTCATTTCACAATTACGAATTCACGATTGTAATACTTGCTACTTTAATAATAGTAACATCAGGATAGTGTGACGTCACTGTTTGTTACTGTGTGTTGACTAGTTACATATCTCAATCTGGGTAACATGCTGGCCTCTGACTGTCGAGGTCGCAGGATCAAATTCGAAGGCGGGTGATCGATATTTTCGGGCGTAAAAGTTTTTAGCATGGCTTCCTTCGGAAGGTTAAGTAAGACCAGTGGTTCAAAGTCACAGATTTATGGCATGTAAAATAACCTAAGTATGATAAAGAGGCATATGAGAAAAATTAAGTGGTCTTTCACATCTCATACGTAATAGGACGTTAGAACACAGCTGTTAACGGGCGTACAAAGGTAAACATATGAGGACGTTTATGAAACAATTGCTGAAAAATAAAATGTAAATTAAATCTTTCATAAACACACGACTAACTAGAAACGAAACAAATCAATGTTTAACTATTCAGACATATATGTTTTGTTTAATGTATTAATATGAATTGCAATTCCCTGCAAGGTAAAATTACATTGCAACTACATATAGTGTGTGTGCTTGTGTAGATAAAGTGTCATCTAAAATGTTATCTGATTGTTTCCTTTATCTTAATTTAAAATTACTTCTTAAAAATCTTTTCTAAATGCTCCTAATGCTGGCTCTTTACACTCAAATTAAAATATTCTATGAAAAAAACAGACTGAGTATAGAACATATATCACAAGACTATCAAATTCCATAAGGTTTTTGCGGCTTAAAACTAGAGAAAATACGATGTGACCTATCATGGTACCTGCCATTTTTGTTGGTAGTGACAAATAGAGTACCATCCTCCGTCAATGCACCCATATGCTCTTTTAGTGTACATAATTTAACCTCGGGATTGACAGGGGTTGCTTGCCTTCCTTATAGTAAGGCCTAAATGCCTAATGGTGGTTTTTGCTACTAAGTACCATTAAGACAATACCTAAGCGAATTCAGGTGTAAAAATGAAATATAACATAGAAATAACAATTAATTTTATGATGAGAAGTCTCATATGAAGGTCATTGTAGCCGTTGAGCTTAAGGAAACATTTCAATAATTTTTCTTCCCTCTCTATGGAGGGCAAATAATGTTTTACTGCCCAAGCCTTACTTGAGTACCAATTGTAACGAAACTGTTTCGTGGAGGAGATATCCAGAAACCCCTTTATTTTATGTCGTTTATAGCTTCATTCATTGGTTCGCTTTTATGTGCTTGAATGTTTTTCCAAGGCAGTCAGATAGGGAACTTATATCGTCAGGGTAGCTTCTGTTCTGCAAGGACAAACACATCCTCAGAGCCTTCAACCCCATTCAAAGACATCTCCGCCTAACACAACAGTGGTGCCGGCGTTGGCGGATGTCCGTAAATCCGGACAAAAGCCACGCTATACTTTTCACAAAGCGCCACACCCCCGCAGACTGCCCAAATTTCAGCTACCGAGGTCGAAGGATAGAGTGGTCTAACTCTGTCCAGTATCTAGGAGTTAATTTGGACAGAGGTCTAACTTTTCGCCGACACATCAGGGAACTTTCGGCGAAGGCACAGGGAGCAATCGCTTTCCTGTACCCAATGCTGGGGTCGACCTCGATGCCAGTTGGCATGAAGTTGTACCTCTTCGTGCGCTGGTAATCCCGGTGATGCTATATGCCTGCCAGATCTGGGGTATGGCAGCAGACAGCTGGATAGCATGCACAGAATAAAGGACTACGGGGGACTACTGTGGGACGTTATTTCCCTACCAGGTTGCTTCACGAAGCATCGGGTCCTCCATACGTGGAGGATGAAATTAGGCGCCGGGCTTCAAAATTATACGCCAGTTTACCATCTCACAGAAGCGTCCTTGTTAGATGATTGGGAGATTATGACCCCACTAGACGCCGATCTAGACTGCACCGGGTCCCCCGTATGGCATGCGGGCACCCTAGATAACCCAGGAGCTAATCCTATCAGCAGCAAAGCTGAGCTCCTCATAATTCTTCTAAGCTGTTTGGCATCAAAATTTTTTCCCCAACTAAAAATTAAACAAACATAAAGTTTTGGTTGCAAAGTACTGCATCCCCCCTTCAACCCGAAGGTACATTCTGTAACCTCAAAATTAATCCCAAGCTCAAAACCTACACCACCTTCATCCTACAAATTCCAAATTCTAAATCTTACCTGCGGTAAAACCCTTAACGGGTGGGCACGCAGCAAAAACATTCTGGCTTTAAACACCTAGCGGAGTGAAGTGGAAAGGTGTCTTACCTGAAGCTGCATTATTAAGAATGGCCCACATGTTATATGCCTCATTGTAAGTGAAGATTCATTTCAATAGTGTGAATGGAGCATGAGGGTCAAATCCTCAAGTAATTTCACATGAACCTTTCAACTGCTAACGTAAGATCAAATCAAATTATTGATGACATTTGTAATTCTGTGCTAGAAAGACATGGTTGACGCAATATGGTGCGTTCACTGGAAGTTGCAACGAACTAAAGGAAAAGATTGTAAGGACTTCTGAATGTGGCTAAGAACATAGGGTATGAAACAAAAGAGACAACATAAGCAAATAAATACGTTTTTTTTTAAAATAAATGAAAAAAAGAAGTTATTGGTAAGGTGATGCATTGTTAGACGCAAAGGATAACATAACGGTTACTTTCTAACGCGTAAGTAACGGAAACGCAATGTGGTACCTGAGAGTTATTCGTGGTGACTGCGTATGTGTAGAAAGTCCTTCTGATATTATATATCCTGGTGGAAGAAATAGCATATAGGTACTTTGTAACAACATGAAGTGATTTTAAAAGTAATGTAACGATAACAGAAACCGGATAATCTATTTGAATTTTTGGGAATTAATTTCGTGCTAGTTGCGAAGTGGTATGCTAGTCCGCAAATCCGCCTAATGATAACACATTTTTTTGTATATTAATTAATGCCTAGGTATCAACGCACTTGAGTTACTATTTCTTGTGTTTAAATTTGAGTTATAATATCAGCATACCTAAGTGCACGTGTACTTATCATCGTAAAATTGCACTGCATTAAGACCGATTGTTGTTCGTGGAGCTTAAAATTGCATCAATTTTTGGAATATCTCGTATAAACGATGCATGATAGCGAATCTATCGTTATTTCAGTTGTTCAGATGTTATGGTGGTAGTGTTGAACAGCTAAAGTGTTACCTTGGAGGGGGAAAGAGAAATTATTATTATCTTCGACATTTGTGAGGGGCCTCTTCTCCTTGTTTCTGAGCAATCAACTTGCACCGGCTTTTCTTCAAAAATTAATTTTCATCAACAAATAATACCTTAAATTTGATAAAATTCTTCTGGAATTGAATTTAAGAAAATTAACTCTGTACAACGGATTGCTTAAAAGAATGTAAACGTTCGAGCATTCGAATTGTCAAAGCTCAAGTAAAACTGTGTATTAAAAGATAGAGTCAGACTGAAAAATTCAATGTCATAGCCTCTAACCTTATAATCTTATGAGAACTAAGTGGTTTGCCGGGAAAAGCACGGGTCATATGGAGAATTTCATGTCATGTTGGCACGTTGGCCATAGTATTTCAAGGGTTAGAGCGGCTGGACGGCAACCAGAAGATCCGTGGTGTAAATCCCGGCTATGGCATTGAATTTTTCAGCCTGGCTCTACCCTCTTAGAGTGTATCCTACACACGGCTAGTGTGAGAGAAAAATTAATTTCCTATAAAGTTATAACGTAAACAAAACCTGTACTGCTCCAAAGTACTTCTGTGATAGTTTACTGACATTAAATATCGGTTGCTTATCACCCACAAGTTATTGTGATCAGCGACTACAGATAAATATACATCGTTTAACAGGTAGGTATTGGAAGTGTTTAATGTCTGTTTTTATGCATGTGGCACTGAATTTTCTTGACTTAAATCTGTTTTTAAAATGGCCTATATCATAAGTAAAATTTTAAAACGTGACATCATGATTACGAAAGAGGTATAAAGTGAAATTATCTATTACTTTGCAGAAATATATAAATTAATGTATATATAACCGCTTTACTGGCGGAAAAAGAGACAGCAAAAGTTAGATAATTCAGAAACTTATTAAAAATATGTTTGTTCCATAGTGAATCAAGAGAAGTTCACAACCTATATTGTGACACAAAGAAAAAGACAATAGCAACTTATCTGAATTAGGGAACGTTGAGCAGTGGATCCCTACTCAGGGAAATGAATTCATAACAATAATTACAGCTGCTTCCGTGACAATAGCTTTATTTCTACTCCAAGAATTTGAGCAAATAATGTACGAAACTACTGCTGTCTCTCAGTTTAATAATCAAATGTTTGAAAATATATCCTTATGTAAAATGTCAGCAGTATGAAGCTATTTATATAAGAATATAAATGCAATTGAATAAGTAAACAGGTGAAAACTGAAAAGTTAGTTTCGTGTACTTAAAAAAAAAAAAAAAAAAAAAAAAACCTAACATCAAAATCACAAAACATGCGGATAAAAATTAGCCTCACAAATATATTTTCTAAGAAATTGGAACCCATAGTAAACATTTATGTAACTACACGTTAGGTATGACTGTGGTGTGAGAATTGAAACATATCTCATAAGAAGATGGCTTCGGTTACTAATAAAGGAAATGAAATAATAAATGGAATATACATTTTGGGAAGGAACTGTGCCACTTTAGGTCACTTTACCGATTGGTAGTAGTGACTGAAAAAGCATATACACATTAACATCGTTTATGTTTATCGGTAGTTGTAGCTGACCTTGGGATTGGGATTGCATTACGGAGGGGATTCGGTACGTAGGCCACCATGCTGGGTCCTTTGTTCCTATTCCCCCAAGTGGAGGCACCCCCGGGAGGAAGGATGAGGTGAAGGAGACAGAGGGCGGCCGAGCCAAGGAGCCACGACGGTACAGAGGGCAAGGTCCCTACAGTTTACTTGGATAGAGACCTCCCCCGACAGGCCAGGACAACGAACCCGCTCCCCTACTGCGGGACGGCAACCAGCACAGCAGCCGAGCCCAAATGGTCCCAGGCAGGCGATCCGAGCCCCAAAGGTCCCTGACTGGCGGTCCCGAAATGGTCCCAGTAGAGGAGCTGAGGTCGGCAGCCAACCTACCGGAGGAGGAAGTAGTTTACCTCAGAGCATATCATCCTGCCATGCACCGCCGAGGCACCGGCCGACACTTCTACCCTGAAAGAGATCACCAGATGAGAGATGATATGAAATGATTATGGAGATGAAATGCAGGGACAGGAGATTCGGGGGATGTAATTAACCTACCCAGCATTCGCCTAGCGACCCGGTAAAACCCCGATTAAACCCATGGATCAGGTAGGTCGGGCACGGGAATCGAACCCGGGCCTCCCGAATGCGGGCCACAGACGAAACCGCCTGAGCCATCCCGCGCGGTGTAGCTGACCTTGACGTGCAACCTTTTAGTAATGCAATGGTTACTTGATTGTCATTACACGGAAATGATGTTTGTCGTAGCCGTATATCGCAGTAATCCAAAAGAAGAGGAAATAAATTGTAGATTCAAATATAATTATTTAGAATCGACACCTTCCATATTTTGTGTTTCTGATGAAAATTCAGATAAAATATATAAGAAATGAATTCGTATTTTGGACTTAGAAAAACACAAACGGTGCAGTTTGGCAGGAATGTTTGTATGTGTTTTAAAATATTTCAACATACCTTTTTTTCGAAAGTAAAAATAATAATACGATTATCTTCGATATGTGACCTGAAGTCTGAATGCATTCAGCTCTAACTTTTGAGCAGCGTGAGACGTTGTGCATTCTATTTAAGTCAGGCTTATTGTGTATATTGAATTAGGTTCTAATGCTTAATACTCAATTACGTAAACGCTTTTAGTCTTGTCTTGCCCTAGAAGGTACGCATAATAGGGTTCCACCTTTATTAGTGGCTTGGTTTTGAATGCTTGTCGCTACAGCGAGAGAGGAAATGCAATGTTCAAAGGAAAGAACAAAGGAAGCACGAATGCAGGAGAAGCAATTAGAGCAGTGGGGAATGAGAGTGCAAAGCAAAATACAATACTCGGCTAGCTCAGTGTCTGTCTCCCCCGATACACCCACCGCCCGTCTCACAGTCGCATTTAAACTAGTTGGATTGAAAACAGAGAACGAGAAGGGGAGGCAGAGTGAGAGAGAGAGAGAGAGAGAGAGAGAGAGAGAGAGAGAGAGAGAGAGAGAGAGAGAGAGAGAGAGAGAGAGAGAGAAGCATTTTTTTAGCTTATTATTCCAAGTGCTTGCGTATTCCAAGTCCGAGTTGTACGGTGTAAGAATTGCACGCGGGAGCGCTCTTTCATTATGTCTCTCACTCTGGTGACGTACTATAGTGCAAAACGTCTCAATCTGGCTTCAAATTCCACCTCATCCCACCACTCTATGCTATATCCAATCCAAAGCTTTAGCGGCTTTGTTTACGAATGCCTCCCTGGCAAAGTTTCTTTTAATATTTCGATCTCGCACTACTGCTTTTTTTTCTCTTTGTTCATTTTTTCATGCCGGTTATTAGGGGAGCTACACGAGTGCCAAGTGCTTTATACTTGGTGAGTCAGAACCCCAAGTGTTTTATAATTGAGTAAACTCATTAGACTACATTATATTGGTCACACTAGAAAGCAAGCTGACAAATTAATGCAACCCACAGTTGGGCAGATTGCACTTCTTTGAATGTGACTCCGGTTCTCTTTAAGCACGTGCGTAAAACTAAAGGTTAATGCAGAAAAAAAGTCTATTTCATCGCAGTTAGTACTGCAGAAGGACGGGTATTTTGGAGATCACGATAAACATGATAAACTCTTTGTTCAAATTATTAGACTAAGCTGAATTTCAGTCTTAGAATAAACATATTTCAGTCTAACTCTGAATTAATAGCAACATTGGATGTAACAATGATTGAATAATACATAAGAATCATTCAGGGATATTTTATGATGACTTGCGGGATGTTTTGTAAACATATGTTGGTATAACTGCTAAGTTGACTGTCAGCCGCCGTAAGAGAAACATTTATTGTATGTATTTAATATATGCCTATGCAAATTTATTGGATATTTCAAAGGTTTATCTTAAGAACTCTTGGCTTTATTTGTCAATAGAGTTCTGCTGTATTATACTAACGTCTTTTCAAGTTATATGCATGCAGTGAAAGACTACAGAACCTGTGAGATTTAATGTTGAAAGGAAATTTGAGGTTATGGGGAAGAAAAGTGACTTATCGTCTAGAAAAATTGATATTACGAGGGCACTAATAGCAAAAGAACGGTATACACAAAATGCAGTAGCACAGAGACTCAATATATCATAAAATTCTGTAAGCAGAATTAAACAAATGGACGAAAGCAATAAGATATATCAGGCACAGCAAAGCGGGAACTGCGGTAGAAAAAGCAGGTTGAGTCCTTCAGGTGTAAGAAAAGTTAAGGCTGAAGCATGCAGAAACCAAAAAGCCACAGGTAGAGAATTGAGGGATACTTTAGTAGCTAGAGGCAGAGAAGTATCAGCAAGAACTATCAGGAGAACCCTGTTCGATGGCGGTTTGATAGCTGAAATACTCAGAAGAAAAGCAAAGCTCACAACAGATATGGCAAGTAAGAGATTCGACTGGGCAAAGGGACTGAAACATTGGTCTTCTGATGACTTGAAAAAAGTAATTAATGTGATACCCTGTGTTAATCTTTCTCACGAAGATAATTTAATTTAATAACCAGATTCAATTATGGATAACATTCATAGCCTATACAAAGGTATTATTGAGTACATTGTTAACCAATAGCTGCCATTAATATGGACTTCTCTTTCCTGGTGTGTTTTAGTGATGAATCCAAGTTTTTAGTTGCTGACGAAAGCAGTCAGTATGTCCGGAAGAAAACTGAAGACGAGATTCATCCTCAGTGAGTGCAACCAACTGTGAAACGCCCTTCTAAGGGGATGGTCCGGAGCGTTATGTCTGCCCATGGTACAGGAGGATTGTACTTTGAGGGTTCTATGAGACAAGACCAGTCCCTAGGAATTCTTCAAACTAGACTTCTGCCCCAGACAAGGGATTGGTTCGGAAATGATTCTGTATCTTACACGATGGTGCACTGTTTCACAAAGCCAAGAAAATAACACAGTACTTACGGGATTTAGACCTCTCAGTGCTTCCATAGCCACGAAATAGTCCTGATATAAACCCAATGAGAATTTATGGTCCATCGTGAAGAATAAAATCAAGAAAGCCCCTATTGCAACTAAAACCCAACTTATCGAGACACTTATAAATATCTGGCAACATGATGCGCATATTACAAGGGCAAGCCTAGCCAAATAAAAATGTTAATTTCCAACAAAGGAATGAATACAATGTATTGACTGAAGTTCCTGTGTTTTATATATATATATATGAGAGCTCATGTATTAATGTCAAGTAAATAAAGAAGGTTTACAGAGCTTTAGTCTAATAATTTGGCCCCTCTGAACTCCCGCTAACGTTTACGAATTGGGTTGTTAGAATGTGTAATGCAATTGCGAAAACCACGAAATGGCTGCTAAAAGAAAAACATTAAAAAAACTCGCTAATAATAGAAGTACCACCACCACTAGGAAGGCTGTTTTCTTTTTTTTTTTTCCTTCTTCTTTTTTGTGATTTTATGTCCTCCAACGTTAAGTCATATCGGACGATGAATGGAATGGATGAAGTGATGCTCAAATAAGTCCGGGGCCCATGGAGATTAGAGTTACCCGACATTCGTCTTGCAGGATAAGGGAAACGCCCGAAAAAAAAAACATATCCAGACAACTCACCCTGACCGAGATTCGAACTCGGGACGTCTTGAACGTGAGGGAGACATTCTACCATCTACGCTACCAAGGCGGGCCAGTAGGAAGTGATGCGTTGGTCACCTTTGATGTCGTAACCTATCTCGTTCTCCAAACAATCTGCTGTTCCAATGCAGAGCTACGAGACCTTCCCTTTAGAGTATGAGGGGTGGATTTAGAATGAGTACCAATGAAGTTGGTAAATAAATTAAGTGAAGATAAGTGGTGAGCTGCTTGAAGCAAGCTGCTTGCTGTTTCATGTTGAAGAATTGAACTTTTTTTCTTTAATTTTATCACTCGTAATTGAAATATATCTGATAACATTTGACGAATCTAAACTTTATTGTTTAAGGATATGTAAGATTGCAATATCATGAACATTTTCAAAAAATCTCTTTTCCCTCTTTTAAGTCTATAAAATACTGTAACCATCCTGAATCCAAAGAATGCTTAAATAGCATCCCCAGCCATTTTAAATACTCTAATAAGTTACACGAATGCTAGTGATAGATATGAATTCCAAGTCTTTATCCTTGTTTTCTCGCTGTAGCAAATTTCAGAATTGTTCTTCATTTAAAATGCTCCTTGTGTCACAGTTTAGGTTTTAGACTAATGAAACTTACTACACACGTTGATAGAGACTAAGGGGAATAGAAATTTTCCTGGGTTTTATTGTGAGATGCATTTAAGCACACTTACTTTACTCCAAAACTCAAAAATTGTAACTTTCTGGGCAAAAAAGCCATATTCATATATTTAAAAATTGCTGGAGCCAACAGTTATTGAGACACAAAGAACCTAGAGCAAATTAAAACAATGGATGTATTGGGAACCTGTTGTTAAAATGTTAGATCAAAATTTGATTTATTTCGCCGCAAGGGGGTTTTTTGCTGACGTAACCAAAAATAAATAATTTTGACAATATTTTCCAAACTATCAAAGTAAAATTGACAAAATTTGGACTGTATCATATTTGCACTGTTACATCTGTGGTATAAATCTTAAAAAACTGGTGTTTTTAGTTCAGGATTTCCAATTTTCAGTCATAGGTAACCTTAAAGTAACTACTTCGGTTACACATAACCTTGCTCTGAGTCACAGAAGTGCTTAGAGGTCCATTCCCTGAGGGTGGCTGATAAATAGGCTGCGGATTTCTCAAGCAATTTCCTTCAGGTTGTTTACACCCAAAACTTTAGATCCGTCGCAGCGCATTTAAACAGTCGTGCGTATGAATCACAGATAAGGAAGGGAGCTCGATCAGCTGACCGCTACAAGCATACAGTTGCGTGAATATACAACTAATCCTTGTTTCACGTAAACTTGCCCCGTATCTCTTACCGGTCACGTGATCTTCTCACCTCTCATTGGCTGCTGTTGTGGTAAAGACTGTCGTGCGGTAGAACTTAGTTCGTTATTTAACATGGTGATATATCTTTATATGTTGGAAGAGAATTGTCAAATTTATATTTTCGTAACCGTTAAATATATTACGCAACAGAGCTGATTTATCTGAAATGCATGTTAATTCTTAAACGAAGTAAAGAGGAGGTTCCTTTGCTCTCAAGCACATGACACGATAGCACGTGCTTCAGCGGTAGTGGTGACATATTTGTTTATATGACTTTTATCTCTGACCTTGTTTTCAACTGGATTAGTCATATATCGGCATTCGAAGGTTGTTGTGCCTAGTGTGAAAGCTAAATTATTTTATTGATCGTTTATTGCGCGTGTACTTATATGAATAATGGTAGAGTCTACCGCCAGTTTTTCGCTGAAGCATCGCAAGGGAAAACCTTTACAAAGTGTATTTGTTTAATGCACTCACAGAGAAGAATCCGTCTTTGTCAGTGAGAGAAGTCGAACAGTTTGTGCTCTGAAGTTACAGGTGTAAGTGTTAGATCAGTAGGAATATCGCGATGTGAAACTGAGAAAACAGGAAAACTTACCACCCCAGGCAAAAAGCAGGAATAAACAAAAGCGCGTGTTCGGAGAAAATACGTGAAAAATGCTGTGCGTCGTCATGTGCATAGTTTTTTTCTTTAGAAACGAACTCCCTAATATAAATAACATTTCGTCTGCTGTAAATGATGATGCAAATTCACCAAATTTCAGTAGATTGCTTATACATCTGGGGTTTGTGAATGAAAAAGAGGCAAGAGAAATGTGCTAAAAAAACAGAGGTGATATTGCTTTGTGGCGAAGACGTTATTTAAGGACCGAGATACAAGTCGCAAAATATACTACGAGACTTGAAGAGACTTGGGAGATTGAAGAACACACGAAAAGTAAAGTATGGGCGTGACACGATTTTTAAGACTGAATGACAAGCATTTTTGAAAGCTATATGTGCTGGTTAAAATATCCCAGTGGAAAAGACCGAAGACCTTTCATTATAAAATCGTTTCAGTTACATTGCTCAGTCATTCAGTTTCAACTTGCTCAGTTTCATTATAAACTTGTATTTTTGCATGCCTTCATATCCTTATTTGTATGATTTTATTTATCTTCCCGGCAATTATTATCACGTTTACCTGCAGGTTTAAATGTGACGGGAAGACACCGCCTATGGCCTATGGCGCGAAAGCATTAGCCAATTAGGATGAGTGGAAGGTAGTTGAACGAGGAGTGATACATGTCAGCGGGGCAAGGTTATATGAAACAGATTACAATAGTCAGTGCTATCGGGTGAGAAATTCTTACCTCACGCTTACGTATATCCCAATACCTTACGCAGTATATAGGGTGCAAAAAATGTGTACCACACGGACGTATTCTGTCTTATATGTATTTTATCTTGACAATACCTGGAATACAATTTTGGTATAATATGGTTATCTTCTGATTACAAGAACATGAACTGACGTGCTTCAAATGTTAAGGTTTCAGATTACTACATATCACTCTCACGTTGCACATAAATAATTCAGAGAACCATTTCCCTCGTTTATTATGTTAGTATACGAAATTGACTCAACGAAATTTGATACGTGTACTAAAACTAACAAATAAAGTCTAGAGGTACAAAATAATGATGCTCTTTCACTGTTTCAGATATCTAATATTTGATGAAGAGGACAAAGGAAATCCGCTTCGTGAGCACAAATACAGAAGAGCCGAAGAAAGGTACATCTCAATAAATGTGCACTTGGTATGCGCAGCTAGCGTGCACTCGAGTAATTGGGTTGCTCTTTCTTTGCTTCTTTTGCAGTTCAAAGGGAATGTGCTGTCGGTGTCTGAGGACAGTGGATGTGCCCGAAAAACGTAACTCTTTTCTTTGTAGCAGCTAAATAGATTCAAAGGAACTCGAATGTAATTCGAGTGAATACAGTCAGCAGTAGAAAATAATGGCTTATCCATTGCGAAAGAAATGGAACTTTTGTCGCTCAAACAAGTCAGTTTTTATATGTAACGAAGTTTATTAAGAAGGATATATGTCCTAAGCGTACGTGTAACTTAATTGTGCAGGAGAATTATTAAATTATTTTCTCATAGCTCTTCTTAGATGCTTTCAGTATTATTGTCCTTAGTATACATGATTAAGCCTGTAGGGTTTCCTTTGTAGCTGAATATTTCACATCATTTGCTTCTTCTAGATAAGAGATATAATTCTGTAAAAAATATTAGATTTCGGAACTATATAAGTCAACTCCTTTTAGTGCACATAAAACATTTGAAGACACAGAAAATCCACATTCTTTGCCAGAATATTGCAGTTGTCAATCACGATTGTTTGGCACGCCTATGTCGGAGCATATTTACGAGAGAAACGACTGACTGCTCCACCTCCGAGTGCAATACGATCTTAAATCTCACAGTTCTCATTGCGTACGAGGTGCATCTCCTAGAAAGTTATATTTGACTGGGTTGCAGATCACCTTGGTTTAGATCTAATTGCATTAAAATTTTCTGGTACACAAAATTTAAACTTTAATTTTTCGCGGTTTTAAAATGCATTCTATGTAAGTATACCTACATGTGTTTCCAAGGAAACAGTTCTCCCAATTTATATATTTAAATGTGTTTACATACATGGTACTCAAAATCGAAATGTCGATTTTAGTTCATATTCTAAAGCTCTGTAATCTCTATAAGTCCGTTTTTTTTCACTTTTTAAGGTAGTGGTTATATTCCAGACATTCTTCTTCTTCTTCTTCTTCTTCTTCTTCTTCTTCTTCTTCTTCTTCTTCTTCTTCTTCTTCTTCTTCTTCTTCTTCTTCTCTTCTTCTTCTTCTTCTTCTTCTTCTTCTTCTTCTTCTTCTTCTTCTTCTTCTTCTTCTTCTTCTTCTTCTTCTTCTTCTTCTTCTTCTTCTTCTTCTTCTTCTTCTTCTTCTTCTTCTTCTTC